>JAVQJF010085288.1:0-26849 GCA_036023855.1 Gadopsis marmoratus | reverse complement strand
GGTGGAGTTTTAGTGGGGGGGTTATGCTGTCCTCCCCTGCAGGTGTTTATTGGTTTAATCACTTAGTATATAGGTTTCCCTCAAGCCTCATTCAGGAGGTCGATTAGTTAAGTTTACACCTTGATTTGTTAACTGGTTTTCACACTAGCCTTAGTTTATTTGACCTCTTTTAAGGGCCCTGTTGTTCTTAAAGCAGTGTCTTTAGTTATTGATTTGTTATTGGAAATAAATCCTTTGTTTGGTGCTGTGAGCCTGTCATCTCATGCCTCGACTGCCTGGTCCACCACGGTGACATATCAAACCAAAGACAGTACGGACAAGAATCCTTTTGGAGTTGCCTCAGCAACATGTTAAAGACTGAGTTTGTTGGTGTATTTTAGACATTAAACTGTTTGAAATCTGGCCAAAGCAATGCTGCCTTCCAGCGGATAGTTTAGATAGCCGTGGCAGCAGGGCATGGCTTTCTCAACGGTCAGACAGTCAGGCAGTTTATTTGTGTTTATTGGCAAACAGGTTGAAATATATTAGTAAAACTCTGCCAAAATCTCCCATTTCTGTGCCCGTACTTCAGACCTGTGAACGCTTCCATATGGAAATGGGAACCATGCCTTTGCTCAGTCAGTTCAAATAGCAGTCCCTGTTTCTCCAAGAGGAAACCCGGCGGTTTGGCCCTCGAGCCGACTGCTCATGTGCTGAGGCAGCCGAGCCAAACCTCTGTGCCAGGTCATTGTTTTAGAAGAATGTAAAAAAAAATGGTTTTCTTTTCATCACATGTGGTGCAGCTGAAACCCTTTGCAGTGTGTTCACGGGGATGAGGTTGCCTGTTTAGCGGCTATGTCTCCCCCCTCCTCGGCTGTTTGCTAAGCGGGGCTAAAAGTGGAGGGTCATGAAGAGAGGTGGTGATTAGGGAGGTGAAGGACACCCGGGGGACACGCTCCTAATAGGCTCTGCTGTTGTGTGTGGATGAACAGGTGTGCTGCAGCTGCTGTGCCCTTGGATTACGGGTGCGCAGTGAAGGGCGGGGCTGCGATGCACACCAGTACCTGGGCTACCTGTGCGGCCACGTCTTCCTCACCTGCTGCGAGGAAGAGGACGGTCCAAGCCAGAGTCCGCTGAGGAGAAAGCAGAAGCCCAGACCAACATCTATGCCCAGGAAAGGTATCTGTTCCCCACTGCACAGCAACGTGGAAAACACGCTCATCACGCCCACGGGTGGTGTTAGCACGTACTGTAGGCATGCAAACAGTTACAAAAGCTAATAAGCCCAGCACGTTTGCTAACACACAAACAAATATGTAACTCACGGTCCATTTTGTAGATGTTCTGGAGCTTTTGTCCGTATTAAATGATCTTCATAACCAGATGGAGTTTGCCCGGCTCCAAAAAAGCACCTAGTCTTCCCTGACAACTTGGCAAACATGTGCTGATGGAGGTCATTTTATATGATCAAAAGTCAAATAAATGGACCTTTTGGTGAGATCTCAACTGCTACAAGACCTCTATAGATAGTAATTTAGCCAAATTAGCTGTGTGGCCCTGGGATTCATCTGTTCCATATTACACACTAACTGTTTACAGATTGCCCCCTGCTAATTATCATAGTAAATTGTTTTTACAGTAGAAATGAAAAGGTGCCTGAAGGAGTGAAAATAAACTTTTATTGGATCCCGATTGAATTATTTATTTGTTAGTCTAATTTATGCAACTTAGCAATAAAGTTAGTTGCTTCCATGGTGCTATGTATGATAGGGTATTAAAGTGCCATACATCTGTAGAAATCATAGCCTTAAATGTTAAATAGTTTTTATAGAGAAACTGTGTACAAAGACAATGCCCACCTCAAACTCATTCACAAATGAATACAGTCAAAACATGACATTTAAATGAAAATGAAATGCCAAAATATCCTCACAATGACAATCGCACACAGCGAGAGGGAAATACAAAATGTCTGTACAGCTCTGGAAAAAATGAAGAGATCACTCCAAATTTTCCAAAGTTTATTTTACTCAAACACACCTATAAACAGTAAAACCAGAGAACTGATCATTTTGAACTGATAATTTTTTCCAGAGCTGTAGTTAAAAATCTTTAGGTTTAAAAAAAGGTTTAAATGCCAATGAGGTTCTGTCATCTGGTATGACTTTATCCAGCCCCTCTGGACTCAAAGCTATTACCCACACAACAATTGTATGCTATAATGGTCAATGGTATAACATAAGATGTAGAAATGTGTCATTATTCCCATCATGCACTGAGGACTTGGAGTTGGTGGAGAGCAAATAATAACAGCAGCCGCATTGATGTCAACATGTTGGGTACAAATGGTGCAGATATCTGACCAGCTGGTGATCGGTGCTGCACAGTTCTGGCTCATCTCAAACACGCCCGATATACACCTTTTAAAATATCGTACAAACTGGAAATGATGCCATATGTTTATGGATGTCAATTATACAGCAACTTTGGAACGTTGCTGCCAAGCAAAGAGAGAGAGAGCGGAAAAGGAAAAGATTTGATACTTTGTTTTCCAACATCTTTCTCCAGATTTCCTACCACAATATCTTTAATGTTTTGCAGCTGTGAGTAGCTTCTCCATGTTCTTAATGCATGGGATAGTGGACAATAGACATTTAGAGAATACCTAAATGTGTCTGTTTTTCTGTGTGAGTGCACCACAAACCCAAATCCTGCTTTGAATTAGTGTGTAGTCTGGACTGGGACCCAACACGGGAGTCTCCAAACTCTTCTTCTGCTGTTAAACTAATGTAAACTAGTTAACTAGGCTGCTACACATGTCGGTGCTGACCCTGGTCATAATTCTTTTTCACATTTAGCAGTTGGTTCACTTGGACATTGCAACAGCGCCGCCTTCAAAAATATGTTTACTGTAACTACATTCTACAAGCTTTGCAGTGTGCTGGAATATGGAAATGTTCTGGGTTGAGCCATCACTGTTTTGTCCTCATTGAAGTTCATGTCGGCGGTAGAGCATGGGCTGGGTTTGATCTTCCAAAAGACAGATGCTCTTGGTTGATTGGTCAGGAGTCATGTTACCATTCAGAGTAATGGGGAGAGATTTATGCAAGCTGTGATGAATCAGGAGCAGATGGCAGCTCAGTCTGTTGTCTCTACTTGTGCCAGCAAAGTTTTCCTCTGTCTCTCATCCATCAACTACCTAATGCCAATGACATTTACATCAGTGAGTTTTCAAGCGGCAAACGTTCAGGGTGAACATGCCATTCCAGTACACATTCGTATCGCCTCATCGCTACAAATACCGCGGTTGTACCACACTTGTGCTCAGTGCACTGGCCTCTGCGCTGTAAAGCTCCATGAGAAGGGATTTGCTTGCTTTGATCAATAACATCAGATGATGGGTGAAATAACTTTGAGAAACGCGGTGTCAAACTGTTATCTTTCAGTCGGCCTGTCTGCACTCTCATGTGCAACTAGAGCATTAAACCCCTCTCAGAAGAGCCCAAGAAAAGGTCTTAAGCCAAGAACTAAGACCTTTTTCCAAAATGCTTGATTTGGGAGACGTTTGTTCAGATTGTGAGTTTATATATTGGGACCAGACACGCAGCATGGCATTGCAGTTCATTATCCGTCAGCCTTTGTGGTTGTCCTTTAATGGGAATAGTTGTACGATGGTGAGGTAAGGTCAGGCTGCTCGCTGCCTTGCGTAGCCTGTTATTTCATGCACAACATCAGAGGGATTCCTCCTGATCCCGCCCTTTAATATGCTCTGCTCTAACCATCGACTGCAGCTCATTTCCTTCAACTTTAAAAGGGAAATTTGAATGATGTCATTCTGAAGTGGGAGTCAATTAACCTGCTGGAAGCTGCAAAGCCTGTTACGGTCTCAGTGTGCGTATCGCTCTCAGGATGCATGAAGGGTGTCTTTTACGTTGGTGAGTGTTTTATGGAGGAACATATGGATGGAGATGCACTGTAATTATTTCCATGGGGGATATGTTTTCAGTCTTATGACTCACTGCCTTTTAATTAAAACAGGAAACGCTGAATCGCCTTGCTCCTCTGAATTTAAACCCCAGGTAATGACTATGAGAAATATTTACTTAAATCCCACAACTGGACACATTACTGCTACACTACACGTTTGGCCCTCGACCCTTGATGTACACGGGTGGTGTATACCGTTGGTGCAGCTTACACCTGATTAAAGGATAGGCTCACTTGTTTTCAAGTCAATCTTAATACAATACTCACATATGTATACTGAAAGAGTAATTGATCCTCCCGTCTATAGTGACGGCAAAAAGATCCATTAGAACAGTCCTGATCTAAGTAATGGGGGGAGGAACATCTACAGTCCCCTCTCTGTGGGAAAATGCATGCCGAAGATCAGTGAGGCTTCAGCAGAAAGTGTTTCCTTGCTGAGCAGCTGTTGAGGAAGATTTTATTCCAAAAGGGCCATAACTTTAGAAGACACATATAAAACATTTGACCCTTGGCCCAAAATGCATTGAAAGCGATAAGTGATTGCACTGCTGGCACCAGATTTTAACACCTCAGAACCAGCAGTATTTTAGGAAAGGGTCGCTATTTATATGTAGGCAGGTATAAGTTTGCATGCCTTACAAACTATTCTATGTGAATGGATTGCTGATGTTAGGTTTTATGACCAGTGGATGTCAGTAAACGTTCATGGTGGGTCTGTTAACAGGTATCAGCTTTGGTCACTCATTTTTACGATCCAAAATCAATTTAAGGTCGGAGTAGCTGCGACAAGTCAGTTTGACACACCACATAACACTTTTGATGCTCATTCGGCCATTTAAAACAACAGCTGTACATCAAAACGCGCAGGTCAGGAGGTTTCAGTGAATTCGGGCCTCATACTGTCTTTGGCTGAACTTAAGAATGAATTGAAGAGTCTTTCCCCCAGTGGACAGGAGGAACAATTGCACCGGACAGTTTCTATTCACACGTGGGCATGTCAGCATTGTTTGGAGACAAACTTAAACGTGAACCTATCCCTTTAATTCTCAAACAATCAACGACCTGGCTGTTGGACGATCAGATGATTTCTGGCATGTCCCACAGTGTGAGTGGTTCACACATTGTGGCTAATGCAGTGTTGCCTGAGACTTAAATAAACCCAGACTAGAGTCCTACTGAACAACTGTGATAGAGACTGTATATGTACAGTAATACCAGCAGGAAGCTTAACACCATACTTTCAGTAAGTGCCTCATGTCATTCCCTCTGTGCTAAAGATTTCCCCACGCTACTCAATCTAATTGCTCTTTAGAAAGACTTAGGATGTTGTGCATTTCTTTTCCCAGCACTTCACTCTCACACCAGTCTCACACCACACTATAAGAGTTCTATAAATGAGGGCCCGACCTTTGCACTTGTTACTGGTGGCGTCTTGTAATGCTAGTAAACACTCTGAATGTAAACGTGAAGTTTGGTGTCTTCAAGTCCGTTTCCATTCTTTCTCACGCTCCTGCCAGTCTCAGACAGCAAGTTCCCCAAGGAGGCCTTCTCCATCCGTGCTACAGATGATGCTGCCAACGCGGTGGAGGAGCAGGAGGATGTGGATGAGTGTCAGCTCTACCCGGGCCAGCTGTGCCAGCACACATGTACCAACATCTGGGGCTCCTACCGCTGTGGCTGCCAGCAGGGCTACACCCTGCAGCAGGACGGACACTCCTGTGCACCAGGTACAGTAACTCACCTCGGAATGTGGATTCACGCATGAACCCCTGTCTCCGCCTGCTGGAAATACACCAGGAAAGCTCACAGGGGAAAAGCCTGGCTCACTCCAATGTTAACCATGATTCCGTGGCATTCCTCCCTCAAATTTTGGCTTTCACCATCTGCACACGCTCATTGCTCGTGCATTTAGATGTCAGCAAAAGCATGGCAGCGAGCAGTGCTGATCTGCACTGCATTTATTGGGATTATATATTAAAGGAAATGGTCTAGGTACCTTTTGGCTACACATTTTTAACATTTTACTGCTTAGCCATCCAAGGGTACCCCAGGGACATAGTATTGCACTTCCATAAAGTTGGGGGACTCCCAAAAGACAATAAAAAAAAAAAAAAAAGAATGAAGCAGCACAGGCGGATATATCCTTATCCAGGCTGGACATTTTTTGCCAAATTACATATTTGAATCACAGTGATTAAAAACCTGAAGTGAAATAATAAAGAAATATGGACAAAGTTTGAATGACAAGGTGATTTCCTTCTCACACAAAAAGTAGACAAGCTAGCAAAGCTAGTGCCAGCAGGTTGTAGTGGTCCCTCGACTGTCCCCTTTAAGTCGAATCACACAAAATGGGCACTTTCCATCTAGAACTCAAACTCAACTACAAACAAATTTGCAATGTATTCAGCATCGATTCTTTGAGTTTGTCAGTCCAGATGAAACACACTAAAAGGCTGTTGCCACGACTGACCTAAGAGCAGGTTTGATCTGGTAGAGTTGTGTCCGTACTGTATGTACGGGTAGAATTCATCACAGTGTTTGAAATGCCGTTCTTGTTCATGTCTGTTTGACCTCCTCTGGTTTTACTAAAATACAAATGTGTGTTTGGAATCCACTGACGGAGGATGAGGACATCGCTGAGCAATAAAACTTCATTATTTTACTTTTGTTAAAGGCTTGAATACAGGAAGTTTTATTTTTATTACGTATGCGTTTATGGTCATTGCACTCTGATTATGCCGTGGTTAAACCAACAACAGATTTCATCATCATGCTTATGGCACTTTAGCAGGAGCCATTTAAAATTCCCCACAACCTCAAATGAAAGATAATGTATTCACGGACCTCTCTCTGCTCTATAAAAGAGCTAATTGACAAAAACATCCAGCATGCATCAAATTATGTCTTCATTAGGAAACAGATGTTATGCGGAATATTACTCTTTCATATATGAGGAACATGTGACGTCATTCATTCTACAGTGTCTTCGGTAGGTTGGTTTAACCCTTCAGTTAGCTGGAGAGCTCCATAAACTGACATGTTTTTGGTTTCCATGTGCAGTGAGTCCTGACGAGGACAACAGAGTCAGAGAGGACGGTCCTGCTCTGGCCCCAACAGAAACCACCAGTACCAGCACCACCAGCCCGGCCCGCCTCAGTCCTTGTGCAGGTAATTTCCAACATCACAGTCCAATGCATGTGACATCACACTGTGCGCAGGAGTCGCCGCGGTCATGCTAAACGTTTAGAATCTGTGCATTCGTATTAAAAACACATATTCGATCATATTTGACATTTGGAAAGATTCAGGCAGCTTTTTAAAGACTTTCAGTGCGACAAGATGATGGGCAGCCTGGATATGCTGTTGCTATTTTGTGTGCTACATTACAATTCCAGGTCAAACGATACCTTTCATTTTTGGATTACTCCGTGAATCATCTTAATTTGCCCTTCAGCTGTGCTTATCTGACTTAAGTCCTCACAAATTTTCATTTACAACTTTAAAAATGGCCCCTGCTTTTTATATGCCTTCAGGCTTCGTTCAGTATATCATTATTTGAAATATGGTACCAATATGTCAGGAACACCCCTATGCAGTATTGAGCGTGATGGCCTCTGCTCGCTTAGCGTGCCTTTTGGTTGTTGGTCAGATGAACGTATCACATGAACAACATGACAAAGACCATCCTGTGTGAAATAAACCGTACCCCATAATATGTAGTTGATCCCTACCTTTCCCAACTTATATAATGATACTTACTTATACATAAGAATACAACTACTTAACTATCCTATTAAAGTCATTATTTATAAATGAATCACTGGCAGGACCGAGATTATATTTACTGGCTTCCAGTATGATAGCTGTGATGTCAGGACGTCTGCACAGACAAATTGTATAGGCTAATGTTAAATATAACTCAGTCTAGGTTATTAAACGTTGCTGAAGGTGTGGCT
This sequence comes from Gadopsis marmoratus, assembly GCA_036023855.1. Lineage (NCBI taxonomy): Eukaryota > Metazoa > Chordata > Actinopteri > Centrarchiformes > Percichthyidae > Gadopsis > Gadopsis marmoratus. Next base: position 18,927 of record JAVQJF010085288.1, on the reverse strand, counting down.
GGCTTAATGGTCTCAGCTTGTATGTTCAGATAAGGTATGCGGCGGGTACAGTCCACATTTTAAAACAACATTATGCAAGAAGTGGTATTGTTTGCGGATTGGTGCCCCTACAGTTATTGGAGTGCAGTACAGCCTCATGGACGGCTGTACACGTGCTTTGTTGGCAAGCTGAAGGATTTGGATTTGGTGGGCTGACTTGTTTTTGACCATAAACTAGCGAGTCGACAGCTTTGCAACAACACAAGACATAGCTCGCTGTCTGTCCTGCAGCCTTGTATTTCGTGAAGCTCTCGCCAACGACTGAAGGCCAGTCTGATGCTCGGTCACTTTCTTATTTTCTCTTCTTAGCTTCCTCCGTCAACGTCCTCTTTGGTCTCTTCGCCTTTGCCATGATGTCTGTACTGAGAATACTGAGCTAAACCCATGTGTAACGTAGTGTCGTAAAGCATTACGCACTTCTTGCAGGAGATCGTACATGCTCCACCCAAAATACATAGTGCAAGAACGGGTGGGAATGAAGCTGATTTAAACGTGTCTGAAACAGACAGTCCAGTGCAGTATAGCTAACTTCATATTGTGCAACGTGAAAATGATTAAAATAATAGGTGACTTCACCAAAACTGCATCACCAACTCTAAAGGTAGCCTGGAGCAGAGATCTGGGTTTTCCGTAACACACTGAAGTGGGAACATGAAACATGATTTGTTCTTCATACTGTGAGACTCTTCTTCAATTGCGTGTTATAGCTTTATGAGTAATGTGTGATGAGAGTGTTGGAGGCTTTAGAGAGTGTTTCATATAAGGTGGTTCGGTGTACAGGCAGTCGCTGGTGTCTTCATGTCTAGAGCCCAGTGGGCAGGATGCATCTGCTCAACACATTAGCTCTGCTTTTATTGAAACAAAGCAGGTAGGCCGGGCTGAGAAGCGCTGACATCATGTGTCCAAGCGCCGTCTGACTGCCCTGAGGCAAATAACTCCCTTATGAACGGAAGTAAAAACACGGCACAGTTGCCTCGCTACATGCACTTTGATAAACTATTCGGTCATAGTTGATCTGCTGTGTTTTCGCTGCTGCAGCTTAATGAGCTGAATCTTGATCAAGTCCGGAGGAGATCAGCAGTGCAAACCCTCGAGCCGGAGGAGTCTCTACTCCAGGTTGCAACAAAAACCCTTCCCCTTCAAAGTGTCTCTGATTGTTAGTTATAAGAATATCCTGATCAATGTATCGAGCGGCCTTTCCGACACTTCACCACCGCAGAGCTTAAGCTGGGAATGTGTTGGTGAGAAATTGTGGGAAAACAGCTCGATAATCCTGTCACAAAGAGATGTGGACTGTTAAATAGAGGGAATTGATTCTGGTGTGTTGAATACGATGGCTCTGGAGAGGCTCTTTCCTGCAGGGAGCGATGATCGGTGCGAGGGTGCGAGGGCGGGTCCGTGAGAGCCTCAGGGAGCAACACAACAGGGCAATGAATTATTACCAAGACAGCAGAGAAACAGCACAAGGATGAGAAATTTAAGGCATTATTAGTGAATGAGTCGTATTTTCGTTTCTCTCAGAAAATGGTCCTTGCAGTCAGCGGTGCACGGCGGTGGCAGGCCAGGCTCGCTGCTCCTGCTTCCCAGGGTTCTCGCTGATGACAGATGGACGCATGTGTGAAGGTAAGGGCTGCTGCTCCTCCTGGCTGTGGTGGTTGGCAGTAATTGGAGCGATTCACAATGCTTGTATGTATCCCTTAAGCTGTCTCCCTGAAGCAGGGTTGGCACGAGGCAACAAACAACCCAACACCATCAACATCGCTGTATGAATGAACAACAACACATGCAGCCGTGACAACAGAACAAAAGTGCAAAGGAGCCGTTTGTCCAAAGATCGGGACACTTTTTAATTGGATGCAGTCACTCATGAAGGAGGAAAATGCAGGTTTTGTGATAGTAAACATTGCATCGACTGATTGGGCTCCCACTTCCTGGTGGTGGAGACTGTTGCCTGGAGCATCAGTCAACCATAGCCAATTACTTTAGGGCAGCTATAGCTGCAATAAGGAACACTGCACATAGCATCTGTGTACTTCCCTGCAAGTACCCAATTTCCTATATACATCCATCTCAAGCACTGTGCATAGAGGGCAAGGCTGGTGATGTTCGTTCCTACTGAAGACAAAAATCTTCTCAAGATCTCAAATATATTGTTTCATTAAAATAATAAGACTAAATACTTTTCCATAACAGCTGGTCGCTGTAGTTTTCAGCAAACGTTACTCAGACCAGAGGAAACAGTGCATTTGCTGGGGACTATTGTCAGCGGCGGAGGAATCCACATTTGATGCTCTAAGTGTGTGTGTGTGTGTGTTCATGGTGATGAAGGAACAACAGTGCAGCTCTATGGCACAGAGGAAGAAGATGCATCTGACACGCTCCCCTTTGTAGATTAAAGCTACACTACTCAACATTTAGTTTAACAAAACAATGGCTTGTGCAATGTGAAAGATGTCGCTCACAGTGACAAGCCATCATCGAACTATCGGAGGCTTTACAGAAATGTTTTTGCCTAATTTAGCTTATTGTTTTGGTTTTCTGGCCCGCAAACCGCGCAACACCAGCCTCGATTCCAGCAGCAGGCAGCTGTTTGCAGAGAAAAACCTCTTGCAAACCTTCTGTACACTACCTGCCCAGCACCACACAGCAGCTGGCCGGTGAACGTTCAGCAGGTAAAGACGCAGATGTTTTTCTCAGGAGTCGGCGGAGAGTAAAACAGAGCTAAAAGAGGGCGAATATTGGACTTGAATCCATCAGGTGACTAAAAGAAGACTCCAAATGTGAGTACTTATTTGCTAACATGTTAGCCATTACAACTTTATAAGGTGATAATACACTCAGTTGGCAGTTCATTAGCCCTGCAATAAATACTACCTTCATGACGGGGTAATGGTCAGTGTTTGTTTTAGAGAGGTGTCGATTCAACTGTATGCAGCTTTAACTTCCCTGAGTCCTGACTGACATAACACATTACTGAGACATCCAGATCCAAAGAGGCAACCCTGAAAGGCCTGAAAGCTAAACTTAATGCTTTTTTAAATCCTGAAGGATCCGTCTACATTGCTGGCAAAAAATGGAATATAAACAGATCACTGCTCACCAAAAGGGCCTACTGGAGTGTTGGAGCCGCTGGAGCTAAGATGTGAAATGGAAAAGATCTGCGCACAAGTTAACATTTTACTGTGGAAAAAGCAATCACATAGATAGAGCATCAACATTAAACCTCTCCCCAGAAGAGAATGTAATTGTTACCATGCCAAAGACCATTTTCCACGAATAAGTGTAAATTGATCCATACATTTACAACAAGGAGAAAACGTGGCAGCGATATTCCTTTGTGAAAAAAAGTGATGTATGGTGCACCTCTGGACTGCAATACACAGCAGCTCCATACGTGTTACTACGCCCTTCTTACACCACATGTACTTTTGCGTGCGCAAGATGTAGAAAGGTAGGATGAGGTGAGTGATAGAGTTTGCTCGTGTGCATGTTTTTCTCAGATTTGCGCTGCAAGATTTCCCTTCAGTTGTGACAGTGAATGTATGCAGTGGAAGCACAGTCCTGGCCGAGTTTATTTAATCTGTCTGTCAGTCATCAGACGGGATAATACCTCTGGATGCATAAGCGCTACGTTAATGTTAGTGTTTCCCCTCCTATCACTCCATTCAGTGAGCAGAGTGAGGACTTTCTCTCCCAAAGTGTTTCCACATGTGAAGCTGTGGGTGGGCAACCTTTCGGTTTAGGCTGGAATGAAACAAAGCAAATAGCACTACAAGCTGTGAGTGTGTGGGGGCTATTTGAGGATTTAACAGAGGTGGAAGTAGACTGTGAAGCAAACTATTGAGTACTTGTAAATGCATCATACAGACTGTGAAAACACTATGAAGCATTAACACCTGGGATGTTTGCAGTGGATGGATGGATGAGATATTGAAAGGATGGATGAGTCCAAGGTGAGTGTTTGCATTAGTCTTAGAGCGCTTTCACACCTATAGTTGGTTTGGTCTGGTCCGAATCAGTTGGAGCGTTTTCCTCTTGGTTCAGTTTTCTTTTTCCACACAGAGAAAAAGCCAAGCGAACCAAAATGCATCGCTGCAAACCACGTCAGAACGTTCACTCGGCTTATTGGCCGGATGTGTCTGGGGTGGGAGCAAGAAAGCACGTACAGGAAGAAGGCCCTGTGTTCTGGACTAGTGCCTATTTCTGTGAGAGAAAACTTGCTGGTTAGTTGCTACCACTAGAAACAGTTTGCATTCTGGGATGCGGCAGAGCACGCAAAGCACACCTGGCTACACAAGCCATTTAGCTGAAACTCGCAGAGTACTACTGGTAGTTGGATCGGATGAAAGTCGGAACACGTTCCCACCACATATGAACCAGACCAAGACCACTTCCTCTGAAGGGTACCACTGCAGTGGTTTTGGTGTTCACAGCTGCCCAAACAGGCCGCGCCAACTGGGCAAATGCACCAGGTTTCGTTTTAACCAAACCAAAAACGCCCTTAGCAGTTTGCGCAGCATCCTCTAACAGCTCCACCGTAGTTCCCAGAGCAACCTTTCGGTTTGTTTTGGTCACCAGCACTGATGCCACTGCCCTACCACATGGCTGCAAAGACAATTACACAACAGATTGCACAAGTCTGAATATCCAGTAGAGTAATAATCTAGTGTGTTTAGCAGACTTCTATCAAATATACTGATGTGATTATTCCACTATCATGACTGTGTGGTGTTTTAATTCACGGGTTTACAGGGTAAATAAAGCCGCTCTCTGTGGTGTATTCAGATGCACATGAATGGGAATTTTACCGCACAACTGTTCCCATGGAGATGTGTGTGTGATTAAGCGAGGATCCATCCAGTGTGTCAACCAGGATGGGATGTGTGAAGAGGGCTTCATGCACAACCTGAATAGTAAATGTTAGACAGTTAATCAGTGCTCTGAGAATATTGCGGCTCATCGCCAGGCTGTGAGTGGATATTGGTAAGTTTCCCAGGTGTACACACACACACACACACACACACACACACACACAGGCACACTGACTATCCAAACTCAGCTCTAGCTTAAAAACGTGGTTCCCAACTTCACCCGTTTATGAAATTCCCTCTGAGGACTAAACAGACTGTTGTGGGCAGGGTTGGATTTGCTTTGCATTCCTCAAAATGGTGCACAGAGATCAGCTTTCAGAGTTTTTAGGTGGATAATAACTGTGGATGAGAGTCTGCACTAAATAACGAAATAGTCCTCAGGGCCCGCTGCGTTACCTTCTCTGTGGTCATACTGCTAACATCATCTTTGGGTTTACATGACTCCGATAGACCACGTTGTTATTATCTGCCCAGGCAAACGAAGAGAAGGCTTGGGGTCCAATCCAGGGTAACGGCCATCTCTTTATCATCTCCCTGTAACGGTGTTTCCATAGTGTGTCCTCTTGAAAGGTGACCGTATCACTTTAGGATCTCTATTTTCATAGAAGCACAAAGACTAGTGGAAGCAGCATTCATAACCTTGAAATGGTGCTTGATTATGGAGTCATGGGGGTGCCACAAAAAGGAATAGATCTGGGAAAGTATAAGACAATAAATGTGGCAATATTAAGATAAATGATTATCCCTTATTTCTTTTGCTGTTCCTTGAAGGGCCCAGCTGTCAATCATCTGGCTTTGGGCAGGCCTTCCTGCCCAGGCTGACTAATCAATTCATGTACACATGAATCCTGCTTTCGGGGGAGCTTTTTAGCAGGACAACAGGAAGTAGACACAATGCAATGGCTGGATGCCAACCTCTGTAAACTAGACTTGCGAGTGTGACCAAGGTATCGGTTTGTTTGAGCAAGAGGTAAGGAGAAGTGTCCAACAAGTTCATTCAAACCAGAACATTTCAAACCAGACTATGTTTTAAGGATGGGTGAAGATGTCATGGCGAGTCTTGGTCAAATGTCTGCGCTGACTAATACAGACGGACATGACATCTGTTGCCACTGTTGTAGATTACGGCATGTAGGAAACTGTAGGTCTCAGCAAATTAGAAATGCACCTCTACATGCAGATGACCAGATAATAGCCGGGACACCCGTTTACACATTAGGAAGCACGTCCTTTTCTTCCTTCCTTGATTCAAACCACTACCATGTTTCCACTGCGCATGTGCAAATCCGTGTCACGTCTCCTTCATTTTAACAGCGGTCGCTTTCCTGATGACTGAGACTTTTATTTTGAAAGTCTTCAGTACTCATGCAGTCTGCCGTGAGCTCCTGTTACCCGTGGGCACTTTTATTTTAAAAGTCCAGCATACTCCAGCGTCAGTTTTGGTTTGTTTCTTGTCCAGGGTCCTGACCGTTCCTTGCTAACAATTAAGTGATTCAGTCAGCGAACACACATTACGTAGTAGCTGGAAATGCACAGCAGCTGTGGAATAACACTAAATAATGCCAATGAATATTTCTAATTACCGCACACTGGCTAATTAGACTTTGTTACTGAGCAGAGAGCACTGCACAGATTTAGCATCAGTTGATGATCAGGCAGTAGAGATGCTGGAGTAAACCGTTTTTAAAAACCTTTTACAGCACATTTTTATTGTGAAGGAATAAATTATATTTGTAATAGTTTTGGTGAGTGGCTTTATTGTCACATGTGAACATAACCAAATCTATTGAATGCAACTTGATTAATCACTTATAAAAGAAAGTCACTTTTACGGTACTACTTGTATTGCAGCCTGCACTGACAGTATTTTGTGGATCACTGTGTTGCAAAATAAAATCGGGCTGCATGCAGGTACAGCTGCTTAAAAGATATGCTTTGCAGTGGTTTTTTGGGATTAAAATAGAGCCCTGAATCCGTCCTTATGGATAAAGCCTGAAATCATGTTGCTCACATGTACACACGTGAGTTTATCTGCTCCCTTTGTGCGGCACATCCTCCTGACTGTATCCCCCGTCGTTGATGATTTGGAAATCCTGCTGACAGCTCGCGAGCCTCACAGTCCCACCAGTCTGCATCCGTGTAACCGTAACCCTCCTCTCTCAAACCAATAGGCCAAGGCTGACTTCACCTACCGCAGCTTGAACTTTTCAAAAATCGTCTGCTGGGTCCAGTCTGAAAGAACAACGGGCTGTGTGTTCACTTCGGTGCCTAAAAGTGCTGCCTCCACATCTCCGTGTGCACAACCCCCTCTGGTCCCTTGATGGAATTCTTCTAAAACTGCTATCTCCCCTCTCTGTATTCTACAAAAAGCAGAGTCTTTGTTTTCATCTTGCATTGGATCGCTTCACTCCTCACGACTGTGTAATGTGGCTGTCCCCGAGGATCCGTCGGGGAAGGTAGGGACCTTGAGGCAATAAGCACTTTTTCCTTTTATTTTTCCCCTCTTTGCATGACGCACTGGAAATAATGCTGGCCACCAGAGTGGAAGGAGAAGGCGACTTTCTGCACCACTGGCACTATGTAAACACTGGAAACCTTCCCGTCCATCCCAAGGCTTGACGGAGAGCAGGGCCCAGAGGGCGAGGTGGATTTGCCCCTGGAAATATCCTCCCTACAATGAAGACAACACATGTCTCTTGGTTGGGGAACAAATTGGGGAACACATTTGCAAAGGCAGGCCCCAAAACAGGATTCTGTCACCACTGCACTGCCTGTACAGCGTGAATCACTCCAGAGCATTACACAATGTGAAAGGCGAAAGTGTACATTGTATTTCTTGAGTTCTGTGCTATGAGAGGTGATGCTTGTGTAGTTTTCTAAGGTGGATAAGAGCTGCAGAATGTTACTCACACACTGAACACCTCAGGTCAGGGTTTTCCCTCCTCCTGCTCCCTGTGGACAGACAATTCAGCAAGGGACTGCCATCAGACACACGGGCAGCACAGGAGAATATGTTCCCTTCTTGTTCCTGTCTTTTTGCGTTCCAGCCTTTGGCTTCATCATGCAAATCTGCACTAGACCTTTTCGGCAGGTTCCCTGTGGAAACCGCCATATTTCGGAGTGACACTCAAACGCAGACGCACACACAAAGGTCCAACCCTATCAGCGCACGCAGCTAATCAGCCGTGCACAGCGATGCATGATAAGGGGATGCAGCAGTTTGATAAAGATGAGCCACAGCAGAGCGCCGATCCGCTGCCTCGGTGTGAGCCCGCCAGTGCCACAAATCTACAGCGCCTGTTGCTGGCTGTAGTGCCATTTGGCTGATGAAGATTAAAAGGTTTGCAGTTGCGTATTTTGTTTCACACCAACAAGCAAAATATCACTTAGCTTTTGCCAAGACCTGATATTTTAAATTTGACTTTGATTTCTCCAAAGTTCATATAATGGCCACGTTCTGTGAGTATCAGTGGGACTAAGAACACATTCTTCATTTAGTCCAGCTGCAATTGAATTGTCACTTTATAGATTATTGATGTCACATCCTGTCTGTGGATATACCAGCGAGAACGCCACTGTTTCTTTGCCAGTGGCCAATCAAATCATTTTATTTTAATCATCAGCATCACTATCATTGGCTGACGGAAACACTGACTACGAGCCAGACGATACAACACAAAAATATTTCAACTCACGTTATCTTTCTAGCTCAGGTAGATTGTGCTGAATGAGCTGCCAACCATTAATCGCTAACAACAGTTTGCAGGCTGGACTAGCGGCTAATTAGCTAATCAGCTGTGACATTGAACAGATTAAATGCCTATCTGAAAACGTGTCCAGTAGCCCTGAAGCTGCCATGAGAGTCTCAGACTGAGATATTTACTGTCAAATTCAACTGATTTCCATGCAAAGAGCAAAACATGTAATTTCCCAGGATGTACGAATGACTTCCTTTGGTTATTTTCATGCTGACGTCCATCTGCTGCTGACTCACTGAGCCCCATCATGGTGGCGGTCAGATCCTGTTGGCGGGGGATGAATTACATACAGGGCCTGTCCACCAACAAACTTTGAGTCTGCTTCACCTCCCCCTCAGAGTCATGCACCCTTGTGTCCGTCTCCCCCCTGTCGTTTCACACACAGTCCCCCTTGTTCTTCTTCTGCAGACGTGGACGAGTGCCTGACCAGCACCCACAGCTGTCGGCCCGGCGAGCGGTGTGTGAACACGGTGGGTTCATTTGCATGCGAGCTGCAGGTAACTTGTCCTGCGGGCTACCAGCTGAGGAGCAGTGTTTGCGAGGGTGAGTTCATTGTTCCTGATGTATTCCATTAGGCTAATTTACCCAGCAGTCATTTCCAGTCTGTGGAAATGCAGATGATGTCTTCTTCAGTTTGCTTTGAAGGATTTTTGACTCCTCTTTAGTGGCAAGAGAACAGGAACACGATCGAGAAGACAGCAAATCAAAACCACAATCACCAGACAATAATGTCAATTTTGGATGCTTCTGCGAAAACCTGGATATTTTTCAGTGGCAACATCTGTGTGTGTTAACATTGTTGGAAATACACTTATTCGCTTAAGTAAGAAGAGTTAAGTAAGAAGATTGATACCACGCTCGTCTGTTTGGCACATATGAAGCCAGAACCATACAGAAAGCCAAGTGTGAAAATTTTACGGGCAAGTTTTGTGGTGGACAATTTGGCACATTTACTTCCTGGAGTCTCTGGTGGTTGCCTGGCAACCTCGCGAGACAACTTTACCTGCAATTTAAATGTAAGTGCTTGCAAATCTTGTTAGCTTTGTGCTAAGCTAACTGGCTGCTGCAGGTAGCTCCATATTTACAGTACACACATGAAAGTGATACCGGTTTTCCTAATCTAATGTATTTCCAAAAATAACTATTCCTTTAAATTCTCACTTTGAGTTGTATTTATATAGGACCATATCATAACACAGTTATGTCAACCAACAATTCCCACAATGAGCAGCACTAGGAGACAGTGGCAAGGAAAAACTGTCTTTTAACAGGTGAAACCTCGAGCAGAACCAGAACCAGGCTCTGGGTGGGTGGTCATCTGCCTGGACTGATTGGGTTGAGAGTTCATTGGCCCTGAACATAAATCATGAGCTGCAGATTAGTCCAATAGACATCTAGCTGAAGCCCATAGTACTCATTCACATGTAGTTGCAGCCTTTGGAGGTATTTCCACTTCACAACACAACTTGGCACTTATATTTGGCCGAGCCTTGTGCTTGTGTTGGAGTGTGATACTCAGTGTTGCCAGTTTCTCGGGATTGTAAAGAGGATCCGGCACAAAAGTCCAACACCCCTGGCTCAAACTGAGGCACTGTGTAACACACGCAGGCTATTTTGGTCCAAACGTTTGTCATCACATCCGCTCTGTTGCACTTTCTAATTGTAATTTAATATTTTTTCCTCAAAGGGCCCCTTGAGCAGCAACAAATCCCCCATCACAAGACTGCAGTGTAGTACATCATGAATAGGTGTTGAGGCTATTGCGTTGTCCTGGCATTATTGATGGCAGACGGTCATTTTCAAAGAGGCCCTTTAGCAAGAACAGGATATATTTACACAGCTCATTTCACCCTCAGCCCCTGTACAGGTGAATGCAATCGACATTAGTGAGAGAATGTGTGGATATTTTTACTTTTTCTAAAAATGATTGTTGAATAAATGTCATTCCGAGATTCCTGCCGTGCTGTGGTCATGGCTGCAGCTCAGCTCAGTCAGTAAGGCTTCATTAAGATTTATGCTTTTTGGCCCCAGCAGAGATGTTTGTGCTCCAGCAGATGCCCAGGTTCTGTATGTGACACGATAATCACCCAGAGAGGCAGTGCTGCGCAGGCGGTAGAGCACTTTGAAGCTCTGTGACTCGTGTCATCAGCACTTGGCACCGGGGGAGGACTAATCAATGTAGCTAGATAATGAAGGTAACATTTAGTCGACCGTCCAACACGGGGAGAACCAATTAGCTGCACGAAGGAACGGAGAGATCTGTGCTGAGGCATTGGAAATATATCCCTCTGATGGTGATTGGTGGAGAAAAACCCAAATTAAGACCTTCCGCTTGTGTGCCACGGGACAAGTCTCAGAGGACCCAATATAATGTGAACTCCTGAGAAACGGGCTCGCGCAGAAGAACAAATCTTCCATTTAAACTCCATCCATCGCTCATGAGGTTCAATAACTGTCACTTAAGAGATTTTCTTCAACTTCTGTTAATTGCAGAGTTGGAGGAAGTAATCTTTTTATGGGTTGGGGAGTCTTTCCTGGAGTTAAACACTGGCAGAGTGAAAGTGTGGATTTCTTGTGATGCTGCACACGTTTATTCTGTGCTTGAGCCACAGTGCCACCTACTGGTCTGTGGACAAGCTCAGAGCTCAGACTGAGGCTCGGAGTGTTGACCACAGATTTAAACTCTTTACAGCTGAATAAAGTGTGGATGATTTGATTTGTCAAGGCGATCCTTTGATTTTGTCTTTCTGGACTGTTCTTTCTTCCAGACACCGATGAATGTGTTCTGCGGACCCATGACTGTGGTACGGGCTTTGTGTGTGAGAACACCGTGGGCTCTTTCCTGTGTAATCCCAAGCACAAGTGCATCAGCGGCTTCACACAGGACTCCCATGGCAACTGTATCGGTAAGAGACCGTCAGTGCTGCTCGCTGCTGGCTGAACTTATAACACGTGATCATTAAACTAACAGAGTGCAGGGCCAAACCTCATCTGCAGCGCTACGAGAGGAGCGACGGGGAACCAAAACGGTAAAGTAAAGCCGAGGGGATCTGCAGATGCAGGTCATGAATCTCTGTAGGTTCAGCGACTCCTTTCACATTGTAACATGGTGTAACAACATGGTGGTCTAAGGGGTTAAGGTGCCAACCATCAACCACGGTGTCCTTAGCTGCGTCATCGTCCACCTGTCATCTCTGTGCCGTCTGCTAGCCTGTGGAGGTATAACATCCCCCAAAGTATATATTGTTTTAAAGAAATAGTTTTTGGAAACTAGCTTTCCTGCTGAGAGATAGTGAACATATCTGTCTGTTAAATATGAGGCTTCTGTCAGGAGACATTTAGCTTAGACTGTAGGCAAGGGGAATCAAGATGTGGTTTTGTTCTTGGCTGCGTGGGTGCAGGGACTTCCTGGAGTCTTGTCCTGAGGTCACCAGGCAACCAGTGGCGAGACTATCATGAGGTAGCCATAATGTTCACCCCTGGGTGCTCCTGATATCATAAAAGTGTGTCCCAGCAGGTGATTGCACATACATTACAGATCACTGAGGGCGATGAGTTCCTCTAGCTTTCCCCGAAGGTAAACTGGAGAGCTTTGGAAATCTTATGCTTCTTCTTTCAGGCTGACCCCTCTTGCCACAGTAGCTCTCCTTGTAGAGCGTGACCATAAACTGAGGCCGAGTCCTTACCGCGGTGACTCCTGGGCCCACAGCTGTATGTCATCCCCTCTTTCTTTCTGATGGCGCCGTTCCTGTCTCTCTCCAGCTGTCCCTATCAAATAAAAATGCCCGGACGCAATAATTACAATCCAGCTTGGCCGTCTTTGTCCACCACCCACATCAACCTGACTGCATGTACATGTAATAAATCCACAGCTCCCTTTATAGTACCGGAACCACTATACACTAAGGAGACATGATTACCGACAACAAGTAAATACACGACTAATTGTCCTGTTAGAATTACTGGGAGAAAGTAGACATAGACTGTCAATCAGGATTAAACCTCCTGGCAGTCATTACAGTCATTTTTTCAGCTGTCTTGAGGCTTGATTCTCTGTCTCTGTATGTGTTTCTGCAGACATAAATGAGTGCAGCAGCCTGAGCGAGGCGTGCAGCTCAGGCTTGAACTGTATCAACACAGTGGGCTCCTACACGTGCCAGCAGAAGGTCATAATGTGCAGCCACGGCTACCAGGCCGGCCCCGACGGAGCCAAGTGTGTCGGTGAGGTTTACCTCTTAAACAGCGTGGAAAAAGGGGCCCAGATGCTTGGTTACAAACTGCTATAATAAGGCAGAATGCGCCTGAATATCAGCCTGTTAGGGTCAGTCATATGGAGGCCAAACCCGTACAAAACTAAATAAATAAATGAGAAATTCTCAGATAAATAATAATATGATTAATACAGACAAAATGTATCGTAACCATGAATTTGTGAAATAGTGGATTTTTATTATTACGATTGTGCGAGTGCTGGGCCACACCAGCTCACTGAGCACAGGTGGGCTACAAGTGTGTTCCAGCGATGTTAAATGCATTTTTGAAAATCATGATCTTATAATGGAGGTGTGTGAGAGGAATGATTCGACTTTGAAAGCCTACTGCTCTGACATACAATATGTTTAAACCCACAGGAGTTTTAGCTTTCAAAGTCGTAATCCCTGTTGTCATAGGCGTTTAATCTGTTCAAAAGCGTGCAATTTAATTCAGATTGACCGCAGAGGCATTTTGAGACTCCATCGTGGGTTCTGCTGTGGTCTGTGAGTCTAGAGCAGTGGGTTATCTGGATCAGAAAAAAATATTTCTAAACTGCTCTCAGTCCCACAGTTTGAATACCTTCAACTGTAGCCACAAGCTTCATCTCCCTCAAAATGTACCATCCAACCCACAGCAGATAGAGTTCCCTTAATTGGTGGATTAATTAGTTGACTTCCTGACCTTCCCCTTTCCTAAACTTAAAGTTTCTCCCTCGGTTTGAACATGTTCATGTTGCTCAGCTGCTCTTGCTGCAACAGATAGTATGGTGCTGATATAGTCACATGTGTTCTCCTGCATATACATATACTTTTTAAAAATTAATTTAAACATGGTGTCACCAAACGACATGGTCTCATGCTACTGCTGATGAGAAATTACACTTCTGCATTCTGCAGCAGGCACTGCAGTCTCATAATCAGCATGTTTGGAGTTTGTTCCCTGCTAAGGATAGACAACACTGGAAAATGTTTTTAAATCCCACCAAGTAGGAAACCCTAAAGTGAGAGTCCGTGTGATCATTCTTAGTTAGCTCGTGTTGGCACAGAGAAAGTCTGTCTTTTTGATCTTCACAGAGCTGTGCGTCTCTCTGAGGAACATCAAAACGCTGCTGCTCTGAATTAACCGGCTATCTGCGGCCATTAACACGGTCTCTTCACTTTGATGCCGAGTGATAAACTAAGCTCACAGCCCCGCCTTGCTACTTACCCAGCTGGGTAGGTAGCGTGAGCACCCTTAATAATAATTATAATAATAATAACTTTATTTATATAGCACCTTTTTAAAAACAGAGTTTACAAAGTGCTTTGACAGACAAAGCAAAAGCAGGAGACTCAGAAAGCAACAAAACAGAAAACGGTTAAAGATAAATAAAATAAAATAAAGCAGACAAAGATAAGATAAAGATAAAAGATTTAAAATAGCAATAAAAATAATTAAAACTCTTAAAAGACAATATGAAGATGATGTCACAAGAAAGCAAGTCTGAACTAGTTGGAGGCGACAGAGTAACTTTTGGTTGATGCCAGAAAGGAGGAAGCTACAGGAGTTGAGTCTCGAGAGAAAACGAGAGCATGAATGACTTTATTTTTGTAATGGCATAGGTTTTTTAATTTCTAAGTGTCAGTCCCAGATTGGGTATCAAACGCCCTAAATGCCTAATAGATGGTTTGGCAGAAAAGAGATGACGAGTGCATGAATTATTTTTTCCAGATCAGACTGTGAAAGCAAACTTGTTAAGCTAGGCTACGTTAAATCAATAAAAGATGTTGGTTACTGTGTCTGTTTTCAGCTTCTTGGTTGATTCAGAATAACGTTAGCATTGTTGTTTTGGCTCCAGCTAACAGGAGCTACATTCGTGAGCAGTTTTAACCTTCCAGCTGAGGTTGGAGGGGAGATGTGATTGACAGAAAGGTGATAGGGCGTGACAATAAAATAAAATATCATTATGAAACATGACATCATGAAGTGTTATTGGGAAAAAATACTATTAAGAAATAAAAACAGACTTTTGAAAAAGCATTTTGAAATAATATGTTCTTTTATGAAATAAGAATTATATCCAGTATGTTCTCATTTCACAAATTATGTTTTTATTTATATATTTTATACAATTTCTTAATGTGATTATTTATATATTATTTACTTAATACATTTATAATTAAATAATTATTCATATTATTTAATAACACTTTGGGGCTCCATACCCAAGAACTGATAATAACCTATTGAATTAAATGTTCCCTTACACTTTTGTCTTCACATTTTTTGCTGTTTACTATCTCAACCTCCCAGGCTCTTTGATTCAGAGTCACCCTGCGTGGTTGCTGTGTGGGCTCCTTTGTCCTGCTGATGACGTCTTTCATCTTAAACATGCAACATCATTTCCCTCAAATCTTACTGCAGCAGTGCAATGTGCCATTTAGAAGAAGCATTTCCAAATCTCTATTTCTCTGGGCCCAAAGTGCGTCTTAAATGGCATGTTTTGTCCGAACAACAGTCCAAAGATAATCAGTGTACAATGATACAAAACAAATGTTTGTGAAAAAAGCTGCGTGTGTTTGTACGGAGTCCGGTGGTGTTGTCTTTAAGTTAGACCCAGTCCGATGCAGAGTGGGTCATTGCTGAGGTGCTTTTATCTATCTATCTGTCTGCCTGTAGACATTGATGAGTGTCAGATGGGGATGCACCGCTGTGGAGTGGGTCAGATCTGTCACAACCTCCCTGGCAGCTACCGCTGTGACTGTCAGACGGGCTACCAGTATGACTCCCTCCGCAAAGTCTGCTCCGGTACGTATCGTCGTGTCGGGTCTGTGAGATGATGACGAGCAGACTGGAGGTTTAGTCGTCCAAACTGTTTCTGAAGCTGCTCCGGAGGCAGAAACAACTCTCACTAGCTCAGTTAAACCTCAGTGTGCAGAGCTTTTATGCTAAATTTAAATGTGATGCCAGATTTATACGACTAAATACGATCATCAGCCTTTTGCTGATAATTAGTGCCAACGGTGTGAGGATGTGAGGAGACTGCAACACAGTGATGAAAGTCGAAATGAAGTTAAAACACTGAAACAAAGAAAGGTTGTGTTGCTCTTCATTACTGATTCCATGTTTGTACATTCCAAGCATTGTGGATATACAGTATGTAGATGTTGCATTTCCCATCACCTTATTTATTATTCACTTTGCTATTCTAAAGCCCAGTAAATGCAAAAATATTGCAATGTTCTTACAGCTGGCTGAGATGGAAAAGTTGGTGCACTGATAAAAACAAAATGAGTTCAAGAGTTAGAGGATAACATACGAATGAATAAAAGCTGCAGGAAACATCACATCTGTGTGTGATGAGGAGACTGTAACACTCCTCTAATTAATACATTAGACAAACATGAATGTCATACTTATTTCATGTTCCCGACTTTGCATTGTGCTCTTTTAATTATGTCTTCTTCTTCTGCATAATGGCACCCAGAGAAACCCTAATATTTACATAGTGGATTGAAATGCGCAATAATTTGCTGGAAGGTGGGCACAGGAACAAGAATAAGAACAGGAATATTTACGGCTGTGCTACTACTGTTAGTAAAGGCACGAAATGTTGATTAATAAGTGTCTGTAATAGGGATTTAATCAAACAGGATTAACTAATATAGATTTAAAATAGCCATCCCATCGCCTATAGTTTTGTAAGTGAGCTAACCTCAACACAATTGATCGTTAGCTGTTAAGGTTATGTGGCTATTTAAATACTTGGAACTATATGATGAAGTTGAATTTTTGGGAGTGTTCGTCCTCAGCGCCTGTAACCTCAGTAACCTGGTGGTTTCCAGCATGTTGCTGGACTTCTGGTAACGTGTTTTCTGCCATCATCATGTTTAACTGGAAACCCTTGTATAGGTTTTACCTTCCCCCACTTCAGTGACGTTTTAATTTGGACAAACCACCGTGAGATGTGTGGCCCATTCTTAAACGGAGGCATATGAAAAATTAGCTGACAAGGTGAAAAAGTCACAGGTTTCCTGTGAGTCTGAATGCGAGCTGGCAGTGAGTCCTTGGTGGCCCGGAGGCATCTGTCTGTCTAATAGCTCCTGCTCCTGCACTGACAGATGTAAATGAGTGCTGGCACTATCCTGGCAGGCTGTGTGCCCAGACCTGTGATAACACCCCAGGCTCCTACCACTGCTCGTGCACAGCCGGCTTCTCCCTCGCTTTTGATGGCAAGAACTGTGAAGGTAAGCTAGCCAGTTTGTTTTTATTTTTTGTTATTTCCTCTAACATATTGTGAATTTAAATGCCACTTTGTTTGGATGGACCCGTGGACGTGAGCCTCTGAGGAGAGCGTTGGCATCAAAAGCCAAATGCAGACTTCGCACAGACTTTGGAGACGATACATATATATTGATAGAAAAGTGTTTATGAGCCCTTTGCTATCAGAAAAGGCTGTTTTCTGTTGGAATTGCATTTAGTCTTCATCTCTGCGATGCGGAGGTGTCTGATGGTGCATACATAATGATTTCCTGGCCGAGGCGCCATCAGTCATCACTGTGATGAAGACGACATATTTCATATTATGTTCAGCTTGTCTCAGCCGTTATTCAGGGAACTTAATCAAGTCGTGAAGGTTTCTGTTCACCATCAAAAGGTGAAGCTGAACATGTATCTGTGTTTTTGATAAAAGCTTCTCTCAGCGACATGATTGTTTTGATTAGTGCTTCTTCTTATTAATTAGTTCCAGACTCTTGAAGCTTGTCTTTCATGACAGTTTAATAACAAATCGCATTACATACCATCATTGCAAATCTAGTGGTGACTCGTCAATGCAGAATCTTTTTCAATTTTTTCTCTCCTTTTTTTATTAAAGAAATCCCATAAAAAGGCAAAAACCAACAATGAACTAAGTTTTGCCTCTGGAACCTGAATATCCTCTTGCTCTGTGCCATAGAGCTCAGATATTGTCCAAAAACTATTAAAAAATGCTCACTAGAGCATCAAATGTGGATTAATGTGCTGCTGAAAATAGTTCCCAACAAATGCACTATTTCTTAAATTAAACCATATATTTGTCATTAGCTTTAAAGACTTATATCTTCCGTAGGATCAAAGGGGCTTGGGGCTGAGTTCCACAGACAGAGTAGGGATATCAGAGAGTACTGAGATATTAACTATTCATTGTATTCTTGTTTGTTGACAATAAGAGAAATACAGAATAAAGCCGGGCTTATCTTTTAAGAATATGACAAACATGAATTTTAATCATGTCTTTTCTTTCCTTTGCTTAGATGCAAATGAATGTGACAAAAACCCCTGTAGCCAGGAGTGCGCCAACATCTACGGCTCATATCAATGCTACTGTCGTCAAGGTTACTACCTGAAAGATGATGGACACACCTGTGAAGGTATTTTCTACCTATGTTACTCATTAAAAATTAATCTGCTGTATGTTTAATTATGTGATTCGCTGTTAACACGTTAGTAACTAAAACTTTATAAGGCAACAATATGTCACAGGACAGTATGTGTTTTTCACTTGCAGTGAAGTTGTTCTGCTGCCCAAAAAAAAAAAAATGAACTGTGCAGCTTTAACCTCTTGAGCCCTACTGCCCTTAAATGTATGTGTTTGACTTTGGCGCCCCCTAGTGGTAGTGTCAAAAAAGACAATGTAGCAGATACTAATGGAAGCCTGACCCCTTCAATCCAGTCCAGTCAATGTATAGACAAAAGATGCTATACTCGCATACAAGATGTACTGTGCTGCGAAAAAGTATTTTTGTATTTCTTATATTTTTGCATATTTGTCACACATAAATGTGTCAGATCATCAAGCAAATTTTTATTTTAGACAAAGATAACCAGAGTAAATACAAAATGCAGTTTTTAAATGATGATTTTATTTTATTAAGGGAATAAAAGCTTTCCACACCTACCTGGCCCTATGTGAAGCAGTAATTGCCCCCTAGACCTTATATCTGGATGTGCCACCCTTGGCGGCAACAACTGCAATCAAGCATTTG
>JAVQJF010085281.1:0-14482 GCA_036023855.1 Gadopsis marmoratus | reverse complement strand
AGGTGTCATTGTGACAAGATAATGTTCTTTACTTCACCTGGCACTGGTCATAAAGTTATGGCTGATTGGTGTATATGTGTGTTCTATGGTCTAACAACTGCATATTTGTTTGTGTCTATACTGAAGGAATTGCACCGTCACCGTCTTTCAAACTCAGAAAGTATTTTGGTCCCCCTGTGTTTCTCTCAGTTTTTCCCTGACTGATCAAAAGGGCGTCGAAGGACCCCTTGTCTTTTACAAGTGAATCCTGTTCATAGCCTTTTAGAAGACATGGATGGGAGCACAAATCACTTTTATCAGTCACACTGATGGTTTGCACATTAGTCCTTCAACTCATCCCTTCTACTTTATGACTGTCTCTCCCTCCCTCTGCGTGGAAATCTCCACTCGGCGTACTTTAGAAAACTTCCCCACAACTACAGTACTTTAAAGCCCTAAGCCTTCTGCCTCTCCACTCCCACCGTGCACATCTTTGAAGCATCGCTCATTGGCGATACTACACAGCTCTGAGAGCTTACGCATTGAAAGCCTAATGGCCCAGCGCTGGTTAACTTTCAGGCTTACACCCCTGTTGACGAACTCAAGCAGGCATCACCACTGTCTCTCATCCCAGCTAAAACCTGCATTGTGCTGGCGAGGTTTAGAGATGAGGAGAGCGAGGATTGTCAATAGATAGGGGGGAGAGAGAGGGAAGCTGGGTGGAGGACTTGGGAGAAACCTGTTAATGGGCATCTAAGCTGGAGCTAAAAACGGGAATAATTAGCTTTGTAGAGAAGAAATACATAGACAGCGAATAGACACTGTCAAATGCATTTAAAGAATCTTCAGAGCAGGATTTACCGTGCATACACAGTGTTGTCATATGCAGTCACATAACCCTTGCTGACGGTAAGTTCTGCTGTACCTTAGCATCAGTCAGACTGAGACTGAGCGAGTGACTCTAAGATGTAGAGCATTTGGAGATCACCTCTGTGTTGACACGGGTGTGAGGCTTTCTAAAGCCGCCTTGATTAAGGGCATTCATACTAATCCAACTTCACACAAATACAGCTCCATGATCTCTAGTCGTACTATTCAGACATCTTCTTCACACTGACATCAAGTGAGAAAGCTGTTAAAATATAAAGTTGACGGGGGACCTGATGAAGACATGTTCCGTCACTTACCTGGGACTGTTAAACCCAATGGTGCCTGGTGTGATGTTGGCGATGTAATGGCCTTGGCTATCAATATGTTAACCCCTTGCCTCTGCTGTATATGATGCCATACCTCAGTGCGTGGTGGCTCTTAAGGTTATAGATGGCCTGTTAGTTCTGTGTCTACTGTATGTGTTCAATGAATACATCCGCTGCTGTAAAAAAGCTTTCCAATATGAACAAAAGCCAGATGGAACCAATTATGTTGGATCATATCTCTTGAAATGTATATTTTTACGTACTTTGCTCCTGTTGTCCCCATGACAGCAGCCAGGAAGGTCTCTGCACTTGCTGCTTTATGGCCAGCCCTTCGAAAATTCCAGTTGACCGGCAGGCCTATTTACAGATCACCCTGGCATCATGTTTTACAGCAGCTGATTTCGTGATGGCCTTCAATTCTCTAGATGACTGCGTTGCCCCAAAAAAGACTCATTGCTGCTTTTTTTCCCCCTGTCACCCAATGAGAGAGGCTGGGACATAAATCCACTTGAGGAGAAGCAGTTGTTTTCTGCCCAGGGCGCCTGAGTTTTATTGCCCTCCACAAGAAGCTTAACGGAGAGCTCTTTTGTGTGAGGGTGAATTTTACGACTGATTGCGTGTATTGGAGTAGTCGTAAAAGTAAGTAGAGGAGACCTGTCTTCATGGCATCAGTGGTGGCCTCGCTTACAGCCTGTGTTACTCAGAAAAAGGACTCTGGTGTGTGAGTGCACCGATGGACACCAGTCAAAACTCTATTTGACCTCGTGGGAAATGTCAACTCAGGTCCTCTTTCAATTTGATTTCTCTTCTCAGAGTCAGAACGCAGCGTGCCCCAAAGAAAGGCCTCAGATTTTCAGATTCCATAAAAAGAGAGTGACAAAAGTAAATCTCGGACTGGCTTTTAGTTGTTGGCGAGAGCTTTTCCAAATAGGGTTAGGGTTAAGGCTTAAGGCCTTCTTGCTGCTGTAAGTTATATTTGCTGAAACGTGCAGCCTGAGAGAAAGCGAGAAAGGAATGCACAAAGTAGGAAGGTGTTACTCAGCCACAGTAGAGCACACCTGGTGCTGTTCCTTACAAGCTGCATTTTTGACTGCAGACCCGAATATTTCGTGTTTGCATCACATCAGGGTCAAAGCTTTTCAATGTTGTGACAGTGGACCTTTGTATACTCGGGCAGTTAGACTTTCTTCGTGTAACAGCAGCAGAAGCTCTCACTGCATACACACGACCAAACATGACAGAATGTGTTATATAAGGGAGAACAGCTGCAAGTCAGAGTGGAAAACAACCTATGATTGGCCACATTGTTCAATTGTTTTTTTTTTTTTATTTCAATCCCGATCACCTCAGCTTGAGGATCAAATGTGTATATTCTACAAGAGAAGTAAAGAGGAAGTCCTGTGGGTTACTTGTGGATCACAGACCTCCTTCATTTATCCATTCATTCTTTTGTTTTTGTGTACACCCCCACACTGGAGCCTTTGCGTCCCTTTCATCTTCCCCTAAAATCTGAGGTTCTTTGTCTCGCTCTCTGCGTTTCTCAGGCTGATTACAGTGCAGCACTGTGTAGATGTCCAGAGGATGCTGATGAGGTTATGGTCAGGGTTTTAGCATGGAGCTGAATGGGGAATACTCCGCACCTCATCTCCCTGCCCAAACAGCCTCTGATAGGAGGCTCACTGTGCATGAAATGGCCATAGATGGCCCTCAGACTGCCTGCTTTGTATGGCTGAGCAGTTCCCCTCGGGTTTCTGTGTAATCTGTTGCGTGTCTGTATGGATTCAATGCATGCACACTTGGCTGTACTTTTCATACCTTGATTTTCTTTGTTCTTCATGTCCTCATAGTGCCCGTGCACCCAACGCTAGTGTTTGTTTGTCTGCGTACTTCACATGTTTTTGTGTGCGAGTGTGTTCGTGCACGTACAAGCCGGTGCTTGTTTACCAGACTGCTTATGTACTCGCCGCCCTGCATATCTAACCTTCCTTCCCCACTCTTCTGCATTAGCTCATGCTACTGATAGAGAGCTGCGATAACACACCCTATCACATCAAACGAGCTACAGAGGGGGCTTGGAGGGAGAACTCCATCTTTCCTTCCTCCCCACTCTCTCTCTCTCTCTCTCTCTCTGATCCATCTCTCCATCCATCCCCATGTTAAACCAATTAACAGTAATTACTGGGCCACCCCAGGCGCAGCTTCTTTCTGCTGGCTCCGCTGTTTTGTCCTCATCACCACGCCGACACGAAGGGAGGCTCCGAGACGTGTCGGGAAGCAGGTCATTACTGTTTATTAGCTGAGGGAGGCTGATTTCCCCTGATGGGTCCTGTAAAGTTTGGCTGTTTGGTCATGCAGCTGACTTTACACATCGGCCTATGTTTCATAGTTTCTGTGATATTGCTATAGCGTTATTGTCAGATATAGCACAGGGGAAGGACATTTCGATCCAATTATGGTAGTTGTTGGGGTCAAACGTCTAATTTTTTGCTCTTGAGACAATCACTGCAAACATATGTAGCTTAGATGAACTGAAGTCGTATGCTGGGATGGGCTACAGCCCTCCAGAGAGTACAGGTGTCATTTACAGTTATATCCTATTTATTTCTGTGTGCATCTAGTTTCCCAAAGCACTTTTGCAATGCATGTAATGCGTGTTTAATGTTTAGATGATGACAGGTGCCCTTGTTAAGAAAGTTTAGCAATCCGTCTCTTCCTGTCTGTGTCAAGTGATTGACAGTAAGCAGACTCTAATGTAATGTGCCCAATGATATGAAAATACTCAACTCAGCACACTGAGATAACCACATAACAGACCAAACGCAGGCAAGATAGTTGCTGTGATGGATTGTCTTGCACTGTGGAAGTTGTTTTTCACACAGCATAGGAATGAATGGCAGGGAATGGCTCTGAAGGGCGGAAAATGAGCCCTGAAATCTCCATCAATGCTGAAACACTGCAGACTTGAGCCGTCAAACGCCCGACTCTTGTGTTTAGACTGCCCTGGACAAAAAAAATTGATTGCTGTGCAGTCTGCGATTATCATTGCTCTCACAAATACTGGACACATAACGCTTAAATTCATTGATAACTGCAAATCTGGCCTGTTCAAAGTGGATTTTCTGTGCGAGAAAAGAATACGCTGCCTTCAAGTGCTCCTTTTGAAACTGAAAGCGGATATTGTTTTGCAGGAAGATAATAACAAGACAAGAGAAACGTGGACAAAAAGTGAGAATTGAGGAACAATACAATTAAATATTTAAATATTTAAAATAACAAATAACATAACAAAAAATAACAACATAAATTAGTACATTAAGTGTCAGGCTATAACATGCAAATAATAATAATGGCCTTTGTTTCTTATGTCATTTATTGTGACAAAATCTGACTTTTCTATTCTATTTATTTTGTTGCAGCATTCATCAAGAAATAATTTTAATCCACCATCACAAGCGGGGAATAAACGTTTATCCAAAAGTAAAATGGCCCCTTTGGACACTGGATGAGGTGGCAATACTATAACTTGAGATTTATAAATGTGGATGTCATTTGACCCTCGACGCCGCACCATCATTCTGCAGTGCAGATGAGGCTCAGATTACTCCTTGCAGATCATTTGCCTCTCAAAATTAGGAACAATTTGATGACATTTCATAGCAACACAAGAAGTAGCTCGTTAATATTCAAACGAGCCATTCAGCACAGCAAGACATAATCAATCGGTCACAGATCACACATTATCCCAACAATGAGACACAATCAATCATGCTTAGCAATTTGCCTAACCCGTAATCACAGTATATGCTGACGCCTGAAGTTTATTTGAATACAAATGAGTATCATCCCTTCCCCCTATTTTATTTTTTACAATGCACGCACGCACACACACACACGTGATTAATGAAGGTGGGGTGCGGGGGGTCACAGCTCTGGCACTTCCCTTGGCGACACCTCTTTTATTTACGCAACTCCAGGTGATGCTTGAAGGGTGGTTATGAACACACATATACATACACACACACACACACACACACACATCAAAACACACAGACACACCCTCCTGCGTCTGAGGGACCATGATCTCATCATGTGAGAAATCCCCAACTTCCTAGCACGGGCTGGGCACCTCTTTCCTGAATTATTTAAAGGCTTTTTATATCGGGAGTCTTGATATTGGTGAATCACCCCAATTATGTCAGCTTCAATAATAGATGAGTTGGGCAGTGGCTGGTGCCCGTTCAGCAGCCTGGCAAGGACGGCTGGCATGGTAAGATGATATGACTGATGTAAGGGAGTGGGGTGGGGTGGGGTGGGGTTGGGTTGCGGTGGGGTGGGGGGGGGGGTCACCGAGTGACTGGGAACTGTGTGTGTGTGTACGAGATCCCGGTGATAACTGCGGCTCTCACCTGTCTGTATAAAGATGGCAGTATGGTCAGGCTCCCGGTGACATCAAGCCTGCACACACGCACACGCACACACACACACACACACACACACACACACACACACACACACACACACACAGACACACACACACACACACACACACACACACACAGACAGACACACACACAGACTTGCCTGACCTTCTGTCTTTGCATGGGTGTTTTTGCATGTGTGTGCAGAAAGTGAGTAGATCCTGGTGTGTCTGGTTGGTAGGCTCTATTTTTTTAAGAAAATCCATCTGTCGACTACTTTGTCAGCCCATTCTCTCTCTCTCTCTCTCTCTCTCTCTCTCTCTCTCTCAGTCACACACACACACACGGAGCCAGTCTCAGGTTGAGGTTCAGCTCGTGTCTCCCAGCTGCAGGTGGCTCAGAGGCCTTATGGCCGCAGGGCTGGAGAGGAGCGCTGACCTGTGAAAACCTTCAGCTCCAGACTGCTCACTCTAGTCTCAATAAAGGCCGCTCAGACAGACTGCGGCCAACATCTGTGGGCGCTCATGCATCCTAGTGATCCCCACTCGGAGCCACCAGGGCTCAGATGCACCATTTATGCTCAGTTACCGCTTCAGTTAAGGTTAAGGCCTGAACAAGCAGCCAGTTAGTGGCTGAGAGACATTGCTTTCAGGCGTAAACTGTGGCCAGGTGCTACTGTATCCCTCCTTCTTGTGTTCATTCAGAATGTCTCACTATAACACTCATGACTATTTTCATTAATCTGTCAATTACTTTTGGATTAAATTCAACCAGTAACTTGTCAGAAAATGTGGAAAATGTCCAATGTGATAGCTTTAAATTGTAGCCTATGTTTTTTCCGAGCAACAGTTCAAAACCAAAAGATATTCTATTTACAATCCCTTAAAACTGAGAAAACCTCATTTTTTCATAAGCCTTGATAAATGATAAATGACAAATTGACATTGACAAATATTTAGTGATCATATATAACTTTAGTTAATCAGTTGAGTAATGGATGTATTGATTGATTGTTGCAGCACCACTCAACTGCATGTCTGAAATATAAAATTAATTTTGCGCTGAAAAGAAGCACGCCAAATATATATATTTCCTGAATTTACATTTCACTTAGGTGGGTGACTATATAGCAAGTTAACGTATATGGCATGCTATCATTCAGCATCATAGTTCCACAGGTAATGTATCCTAGGTCAGACGCACGTTGTTACTCATCCTCCTCTCTTCCGTTTTCCTCCGTCAGCTGTCTAATAACAGAAAAAAATGGCAGAGAGGAAACAAAAGGATGTCTTTGTCTGGGGATGCAGGGAGTACAGGGCATGGGGGCACAGGGTGGAGGGAAGGGAGAGGAGTGGGTGTGTGTGTGTGTGTGCGGGCGGCGGTATCAAATTACCATCCTCCCCCTCTGCCTCTTATGCTGTCTCCTGGTTTTATCAGTCCTCTGCACCTCCAAATTAAATTTGTCCTGAGAAGGGGTGAATAGTGGGGCGTGGGGAATGGCAAGTATGGAGGGAGGCTAGCTTGCGTTACTCCATAAGAGTAGCGGGGCCCCCTGAGGAGCCGAGCTGGCCACTGACGATGACAAGCCAGATGCAATCAGGGATTGGGGCAGGGCCTGAACGAGTGTGTGTGTGTGTAAGGTGGGGGTTAAAGGAGAAGCTTCTCCTAGAGATAAACATAGTGTAGCATCAGTGGGGCCCTCAGGCAGGACCAAGTGCCCACTTCCTGTCTGCTGTATGTGTCCACTCACAGAGAATTGATTCATGTCTCCTGTGCAAGCTGACTCGTCACTGGCGGACTCCAGTTCCCTGACTCGGTGCAAACTGCGGCATCTGTCAGAGGAGCGTATGGATAGGAGGTGCTCCGCAGCCAGGGGAGAATACGGCTAATAATCTGAAGTTGTGTCCAGGGGTTCGCCATCGGAGAATTCTCCGCTCATCTAAAATCCTTCTTTAGTATTGTTTGTGTGTCACTATTAAGACTACTGTGTTTTACAAAATCTTGTCTCTTGTTTTAGCTCATATAACAGACAAAGCTTGGAACTCCCCCCCCCCTTAGTTAACTTGCTTTGATTTTCTCAATGCCTAAGGGATCAGGATTATATTATTTGGTCCCATAGACGCTCAACAATTTAGCCAACATAGCCTAATATTGCTGTTTGACACAACTTCACACTACACCGAATACATAAAAAAGGCCTGTCCTCAGGCATTTATTAGTTTCTGACTCTGGGACCCATCAAATTCCCCAAAGCTACTGTATCTCTGAACTATCTCTTTAACCAATCACAGACATTTAGGTTATTCTTTTTGATAACTAGTGTATTAACTGGAGTAGTAGTTTTTACTTCCATTCACCGAGCCCCCCGCAGAAACACTTTGGAGCCCGCCTCCCACTTTGAAAAACTATGCTTTACAGCGATACATTGACACGTACAAATTCCAGAGCTGAAATGATTAGTTGAATAATCACTCAATCACTTTCTTTTAAAGCAAAATTAGCAAAACGTCCGATTATGATTACTCAAAAGTGAATATTTGCTGTTTTTTATTCCTTTATAGTAGTTAATTGAATGCATTTGATTTTTGGACTATATGTCAGACAAAAAACAAGTGCTTTGAAAACATCAACTTGGGCTCCTTTGGAATTGTGATGGACATTTTTCACTATCTTCTTACATTTTAACTAAGAAGAACTGCGAAAATAATAACCAGTAATAATGAAAATAATCATCAGTTGCATTTCAGCTGCAAAGACTTCCCATCACTCCCTCTGCCTGTCAGTATTCAGTATTGCTGCCCCACCCCCACCCAGCATCCACCTGCAGGCTCCGGCTAGGAGGTTTAAGATATTTGCTCATCATTCCCCAATATCTCTATGTAAACACATCTGCGGGGAGTGATGAGGTCGGAGCCTAGACGCCAAACTCTAACTATGTTCCGCTGCTGTAATAAACATTACAAACGCGAGTTGTCTGACTGAACTTCTTGTAATTCATACACATATTCATATCGTTCTCTACATATTCATCTTACTCTGCATATTCTTCACGTTCTGGGACATGGGATAAAAATACGTTGTCTAAATTGAAATAAACACTGGCAGACATCACGCGGCACACACACACACACACACACACACACACACACATACATAACAGCTTCACATCCCACCCAATATGGATAATCTACCCAATAACCAAAACCTTGTTAGCTCTGAATCTGTATCAAAGACGGCTTCTTATCTCACTGCATCAGGGTGTTTCTCACACTGATGTATTCGTGCAAACCTTCCCAGGTATTAATATCTCAGCTCAGCTTGCAATACTCTCTTTGTCTGATTTCAAGTTGCCCCAGCAAAGCAACTTCCCTACAGAAAGTAACTCACCCAGCATGCTCAGCACCATTTCCCCATACACATTTGGTGTTTAGTGTCCCCTGGTGAAGCGTCTCCGTCAGCTTTAGCTGGCTGCCGAGGAGCTTTATAGTCCGCGGCCCTTTTTGCACCGTCTCGTCAGGCAGTCGCCGTGTGAAGTTTTGCTTGGCATTTTGTTTTGTTTGCTTTTTGTTCTTTTGTTTACGCAGACATCTCAGTGAAAAGGGTTCATTCCCCCATTGGGCCCGCTGTGAAAACATAACCACGCTGTTTGAACTCGGCGCCTGACAGCTACAAGTGCCGCGCCTCCGATTCCCATTGTCGCACATAGTGTAAAAGCAGACAAGGCGCTTTTGTGGGGCGCGGATCCTTTGGCATAAAGGTTACTCTTAATTGAGAAAGCATCTATGAGGCCTTTGACAGTTTCAAAGCATCCAGTCTGCTGTTGAGATAAGAAGCGATGTTAACTGGCTTTGAGAGGAACAAAGCGTTATAATGAGCTGCTACTGTGCAAACACATACACACGGCCTCCTGCACACAGCGCCAAAGGGAAATACGCACCTGCAAAATGAAACGCACATGTATTCCTTGGCTGGGCAGCCGCTGGTCCTTAGCAATGAATGGAGAGAGGCCCAGGGAGCGAGGCCTGGCCTTGGCTGATTGATAGAGTCATAGATTCTGGCTCTCGCACACACGCACACACACACACCCCTCTACTATCTACGAAGTGACAATGCCTCTTTTCAGACCGCTTAACAGGCCCGACGCTGACTAATTGAATTCATTAATGGGTCGCCCAGTTATTTACAGGTCCATTTAAAAGCGACAATGCCGAGGAAATGTCAGGTTATAGTTTGAATGACATTATGGGAAAGCGCAGACCTACGTCGCGCGTGCCTACATCTGTGTGTGTGCGATCACATTCGAGTGTTGCTTTTTAAACACACACTTGTACTGTTTAACAGCCATGAATGATTTAGTGCGCAGCCTAAAAAGAAGTGGAGGAAAGCCCCCCCATTCACGCCAATCGACTTTGTTTTATGGGCCGACGACGACAAAGAAAATGAATCATAACCTAGTTAACGCTTTGTCTGTGCACGTGTGTTCGTGCGCGCGTGTGTCATGCAGGGTTAACCAGCCTATAGGAGGAGGAGCACCCTAGGGAGGGCTTTTATTCCAAGCCAAATAAAATCCTACATCAAGCATGCTTTCAAAAGATATCCCCGAGGCCTACTTATATAAATACCAACGCCCCATATTCCAGATCCAGGGAGCTTTCATTTTGGGAACGGCTCCCACTCCCACCACCCTCCGCCTGTTATTCTACACACTAAGAACTATTTGGACGTGTCATAAAATATGCTTTTCTTACTCTCTCATTAGTTCTCTGTGATTTATTGAATTAATTTCAGGAGTCTTACATGTTGGAATAACACATTCGGGCATGGCTTCGTTTGCAGTATTAGAGTGGACTAGGTGTTCGCTTCATTTCCTTGCATTGCATTATGGTTTTATAATGGCCTCACTCTGCTTTTACATACTGACCAACATCAGTGCTTCTTTTAATTGCTGGAAGCAGCGTGGGCGTTTTATGTTCAGGCCAATCGAACAGCAGTGTTGCAGGAGTTTAATTATCTACATAAGCTTAATTGCAGCGTTCTCATATTTTTTATTAATTTAGCGCCTGTTTTCATTCCACGGTACTGTGTTTGCAGAGCGCATACCTTATCTGTACGTCTGTCTGTCTCTGCCTCTCACTCCGCCAAACCCATCAAGTATTCGACAGTGTGCCAGTGTGTCACAGCCCCGCGCTTAATTTAGACTTCCCATGATGCTGCTCAGTTCAGTGTACGTCATGGGTGTTTGGCAGGTCAGCGCTGAATGGGGCCCAGGTGTGTGAATGAGCTCTATCCACACTCTGGTAATGGTTGTTTTTTACTGCCAGATACACACACACACTCTCTGACTGTCTCTCTCTCTCTCTCTCTCCATCACACACACACACACACACACACACACACACACACACAAACACACAAAGGGTGCTGTCTATAAAGCCAAGCCACAAGAAGACAAAACAGACCTTTCAGCTACATCCCTCGTATTATCTTACACATATTTTAACCAAATTTACTTGTAGTGGTCTACAGGAAGTGCTTTAGTGGGTCAGGGTGTCATATGGTTAGCGGGCTGGATGTGATCGCCCTAGGGCTGGGGAAGGGCTTTCCTGAGAGGTGGGCGCTGGAGTGGGGAGAGGAAAATGTAAGAGCAACAGGGGACAGGGGAGGAAGTACTACGGACAACTCTTGTGTTGCCATGAATCCTGGTTCTGTGCATATTCAGTTACTGGGGGGGGGGTAGTTGCAGGCACGTACATCTCGTCAGGCTCAATTAAGTGCGGGAATATGAACCCAGCTTAGGGCCGTGAAACCTGCCTCTCAAAGTCTTCTTAGACATGTTCAGCGGAAGCCATGTGCATACTAATAGGATTTTAGAGGTTAGGTGTTGTAACTAAATAACCCGCCTACAGCGTGTGTGGGTCATTTGCCAAAAGCATTCATTTGTATGATGGGCTGTTCAGGATAGTTGTGGCCATCTGTTACTAGGATCACGGGACAGTAGATACCTTGGTACCAGGAAGGTGTGACTGTGGGAATGATTAGTGTGTCACAGACAAAAACAGAGAAAAATCTGTTCTTTCATAGGAAATTAATTCAGTGAGGCATCATGGTGTATTATTTCACTCAAGAGTGATGGATTCGAGATGGACAGATGGAGGTAAAGCTGCTCAAATTTCGTACATTTTAATTTTGCAAGTGGATTCTTAACTTTGCATGTTCCAGTACGAGACATCCGTCTGTAGAAGCTCTGTTGCTGTGCTTTAGTGCAAACGCAGACGCTATGGAGACAAACTCCGCTTCCTATTGCAGCAGCAACACAGGTTGGCACTGACTGCGAAAAGCTGTGACCCTGACGGGATTTGAACACGACAAGTCTGGAGTCAGACACACTACCGCGCCACAAAGTCTTTGTCAGCTGAGTTCTAACCCATAACTTCCGGCTTGTTATAAGTTGTTCCCAGGTTTCTCCCTATCATACTCTTTATGTTGTTTAAAGGCAGCGTCACACACACATACACAAGCATCCATCATTCACACTGTGGCCTTCCACTGCGTCCTTATGCAACATTATAGTTAAACAGTCCACTCCAGCACTAACCTCTCTCTATAACAAATAGCTGGCCGCTGGAGGGGCACTCATATAAATACCTATTAAACGACCCAATTGTCTTACTGCCAGCTTAGGGACGGCGCCCCGGCTGGCTAAATTGAGCCCTGACTGGCATTCATCAGCATCCATTGTCATCCTCCCTTCTGCCTCTCTCACAGGAGGTAATTGACTGGAGAATAATACCAGCCGATCAGTCCACCTATAGCGAGACGAGCCGTAGATTGATTAGCTCTATGGCGGCGCGCTGAGCCACACACCGACTGAGATATTGTTATTCCCCGATATGAAACAGCTCTAATGGAGCTGGACAAGGACTGATGATCAGAGGGGATGGAACAGAATAAGAAAAGCACTTGAAATATTACCGCAGCTCGTTTGTTTAAGTGGCACATTTTGCACAATTGAGCTTCTCAGTGTTGCTTGTCATATTAAGAGAGCAGGGGAGCAATAACCGGGTTTATTCGACTGACAGTCTGCCTGGATGCATTCTTATCGCTGATGGCAGTTTGGTGACACCCTAAACCAAATTTGAAAGCTGCACTCGACAGTTTTGCACACTGAGAGCGCCAACTGCCATTTAGAACTCAGGTTTCCTGTTAAGGTGAGAGGAATAAGAAATAATGGTGGTGTTCTTTGGACTCTAGACAGCTTGTATTCTGCGATTACAGTACCTTTTGATTTGCCAGCTCATCAGTAATGATAAGTTATGGCTCTTTAGGCTGGTAAGATGGGTGTATTATGTGAAAATCTGGAATTCAGCAGGAGTCACTCTCACTTTAACCGGCTGGATAAACAACTTTGTTTAAAGTGTTAAGACCGGGGCTATGTGTAAATGAGTGCCTGCGTATTGTTTGTGTGTGTGTGTGTGTGTGTGTGTGTGTGTGTCTGTGACTCCATGTTGTGTCTAATGGATGTACTCCAATGGCTGAGTCTTTGTCCTTGATACTCTTAAACACATAAATTTAATACACACAGCCACATGGGTGCGCAAGCCAGCATTTGCAACACAAGACTCTTCGTTTCAATCGCTCTCTTTCCCCGAAAATCATATAATAGCATGAACACACTGCAGTATGAGAGCCGAACTTGCAACCTGTCAACCGTCACTGGTTAGCCCCACACTGCACTCTGTGGTCTGTCATACTTCCCTCTCACTCAGCTCAGATAGAGCTAGGGTTGGAGATCTTAAGGAATCAACGCCAGACACCAAGCTGTTGCTTAAAGGGACTTTGTTTTAGCAGCAGCACAGAGGTTTCAGTAGCCTGACATCTCCAGACCAATTTGCAAATGCGAATTAGTCTGGAACCTCTCATTTTCAATAGGAGCAGACCAAAATGCCTCTGGACACAATTGGCTAGACAGACAACCAATCAGAGCGACGATGTGACATAGCGCTGAGCAAGTGCAGTGCTTTTTTTTTTTATAGTCATCGCATCACACCCGCCCGATGTTAGATAAACAGTTGTGATTGGTCCAAACCATCTTGAGTATACCACTTCACAATTGGCTGTTATGTGTTTTGCGTCAAATCTGCCTAATTGTCCTTTCACTAATGCTCCTTTCATTCATTATTTGGAGCTTTCGAAGCTGAGTGTGTTGCTCCATGCACTATATCTGTCCTGATACGATGGGCTGTATTGGCTTTGTTGTATCGCGGGGTTGGTTTTGAGATGTGTCCACACAGGAATGCTGCAAAGAGGAAGTGAAGATAGATAGATAGATAGATAGATAGATAGATAGATCTTTGTGTTCTACAGTACATGAGCTAACCTGCATGACAGCAATGAGAGCAGAAATGGCTGCCTCTAATATGCCGTACATCTTTCATATTTATCATAATCTTTGCAATAAAGTTTGTGAACATAGCGTTGGCATGATGCTGTCGTAGGGAGGTACAGTTAAAGGAATTGCTTCTTGCAGGTAATACACAGTCATCAACATCTTCATAAATAAGCAGTTAAAGCACTCATTTGATCCTAATGCATTTTGTAAGCAAATATTACACACAAATAAAAAGGTTTGCCCAAGAAAACTCAAACATTTAATTCTAAATGCTTTTCTCCTATTGGTACAGTCTGGTTTTTCCTATCTTCCTCACTCTCTCTCTCTCTCTCTCTCTCTCTCTCTCTCTCTCTCTCCTGGAGGGTATGATGGCTTTTCCAAGGCTGCCCTTGAGGGAAAGAGAGACACAGACACAGACAAGAGTGAGACAAGTGAGAGGGAGAGAGAGAGAGAGAGAGAGAGAGAGAGAGAGAGAGAGAGAGAGAGAGTGTCTGCGGATG
>JAVQJF010085277.1:0-41526 GCA_036023855.1 Gadopsis marmoratus | reverse complement strand
AACTTCATATTGTTTTACAAACACCGTGTGGGTAATTGTCCGACGAATCCCAGACATTCCAAAACCTTATGTTACGATCTCATCAGTTCCCCTAGACTGCGAGACCGGGTCGTAACACTACTCTTTTGCTTCATCATTTTAACCAAAATGTCAAACTACTGCTTTAATATCTTAACAAATTTTGCCGAGTTTTAGTCACCTGCAAATTCAATTCAAAATCAAACCATGCTAAGTGAACTGTGGCCTCTTCCCCATGAGAATCATTTCCATTTCCTGTACTTGAAACTCCATGAAATTCTTGTGCTCTGTTTCAGATTTTTAATCAATTATGTATGCCATCTGATCACAAAGCAAGAAACCACATGACTCCAAGTGATGCATAATTATAAGTTAGCAAAATGAACACTAGCTAGGACTGTGTTCCTCTGGAAACAGTAAGCGCGCTAACTGACCATCAGCTTTTTCATTCACGTTTTACAATCACAGCTGTTTGGCTTTCAGCTTGCTACTAACATCCAATCATATTCAAGCAAGTATACAGCACAGTAATTATAACTTGACGCTTTTATCACCCTTTTGACATGATCACGCCAACGTCGTTTGCTGCCCTGGCTCCTTCCAATACCCCCAACCTCCTTGATACATGCAATATTCTTGGTATTCTTCATTTAACTGTGCTTGGGTTGTTGACAGCTCCCTCCTTTTCCCACCAAATCTAACTGGTATATCCATTTGCTATGCCACCTTGATGCTCTGACTGAAATGTATTTAAAGTCATTTTACACAAAGGTGACGTCAAGAACAATTCAAGACTTGTGTTTTGGGGACGGAACATCCATTTTCACATAGCGCTACCTTCATCTGTCAGAGGGGCCGATTTCCGACCACGATCACCCTTTCACAGTCAATGGCACTGCGTTCACCCCGACTATGCCGCTGCACTAATGGCAGCCACTGATAGCGCAACACACAAGCTGGCTGGCAGATTAGCCTGCAATGGAGAATCTCAGCTTGAAACACCATTTCATAAAATGAAATAAAAACGTCATTAAGCCTGGTAAGGCATTCAGCTGATGATCTGATGTCAGTGGAGTATGACACCTCTGTCTTTGATAAAGGTTAGTGCCCATGAAAAGCTACAAAGAGGCCACGTTTAATCCTCCCTTTGTATCTCCTCTCATACCAAGGCTTCCCATACTTTCTCTTTTTTAAAAAAAGGCCTTTGCATTAACATTCTCTTGTGCTTTTGCAAAGGCCAAGGGGGTTTTGGTGATACATTCCTCCTCAACTTAGCTAAGACAATACACCAGATAACTCACCGTTCCCTGGATTCCAAGCCTGCCTTTGGAATAAAGGAAGCATTTCTCTCCTCCCTCTCGCCTTCTCATTTCCCTGTGTGGTTGTGTAAAAGAGCTTACGACGGGCTTTAGGGAATGTCTTTGATGCCATAGTAGCTGCTGGACCCAAAGGCTGTACCTTCAAAGTCCGTTTAAATAACACGCTAATCGGAAGAAATCTGTTCAAGAGATTATCATGCAGAGAGTGAAGCACACTCTTGTGCAGGCAAAGCCTCAGACGAGCACATGCACTGTGACGTGAAAACACAAACGCAGACACAATGAGTGAGGAAACATCCTTCTTCTTTGAAAGCGAAGAAAATAGATCTCATTATCAGTTTGAGCCTAAAATTGGAACGAGGAAGAAAGCCGCCTCACCCTGAACATCGAGAACGCGTCACCAGGTGCAACGCGCGAGCTGCAGCACACCTGCACACCGCAAACCCTTCACTTCACGTGTAATTTAATGTGAGAGATCAATAATTAGCTGCTGCAGTGATTACCGATGTTTAAATGGGCCTCCTTGTCCTCGTTTAACTACCCTGCATAGGATGAGGGATTGCAGGAGCCAACTGGCTGAAAGAAAATAAGCCGAGCAAACAGAGAGATAAGGGCTAGTAAACATGTCACCAGCACATAATTAACCAGACTACCACTGTGCGCTATAAAACCTCACTCCAGTTGAGCAGGAACCGTCTCATTCCCCTCTCCAAACGAGCCCAGAATCTCCTTAATACCCAGATGAATTGTGTGCCAGATACAATAAAATCATTTTTATTATTTCTCCTTACTTGCTTTTTAGTCAGTAGACCTATATTACCATGGCAGCAGGAGCTTAGAAAAGAAACAAAAAAACCCCACTTGTTCAGAGAAGAGCGCGATACATCATAACGTTATTTTTTCTTAATTCCCCCACTAGGTTGTTTGATTGAATTTTATTTTGTGCTTTGTAAATGGTTCTCAGTGTAAACTGCAGGATTTAATGAATTCTACTTTTCAACAATTGATGTATCCGGTTTTTAAAAGCACCACTAGGGAAAATGTTGATGACAGAAGTTCCATTATCTGCACTCACTTCGCATTTATACAGTAAATAATGAGCACTGATCCCTGATCTGCATGACTGGTGGTAGATTCTGGCTAATAATTGACGTGAATATAAACATAATTATTTGAGATAATATATTTCAATATTCAGCTGACTGTCTTCAGTCATATGCAGCTCTGCCAAACTTAACCTCCTGCGAGGGAGAAAGCATTAATCCAGTGACCTTCACACTTGTTCCACAGCCTCAAGAGCTGTGCTGTCAATATGAGAGCGCCCTGTATCAATAGCAGTATGGTGAACTTTGTAACCCCTTTACAACTGGCAAGACCAGCGAAGGATGAAACACTTCAGGCACACGAGAGAAACACCACTACAAAACAACTTAAAAGACCAAAGCAAACATTGAGCTCTTTAAATTTTGCTTCTAATTTTCTACATATCATAATGGCGAATGCTGGGTCTTCCAGCTGAGCTAATAATTTGGTTCCCAGCAGCTTGGAGAGAAATAAACTTAATTCTGTCCAAGCTGCTCGACTCGTGCAGATGAAGACGACCAAATTAAAGCGCGCTTTGCTTGCTGGCGTACACTATACATTGCTTTCATCACTGAAAATATAAAACAGAAATCCAGATATCCAAAGTCCCCCTCCACTCAAAAATGTGTTTTGCTCATTGTTACTTCATTTGGATGTTTTACCTTTCCCATGCAGAATAATGTATGCGATGAACAAGGTTTTGGCAAAAACAGTGCTGAGCTGTGAAGCTATTTTGGCATAGTGGCCACACGCTGTATTGCAGTATCACATGATGCACACTGGGCCCAAAAACAAAAATCAAAAAATAAAATCAAGAGAATCATTAGAAAAGGATCGGTATAAAGAAACAGTGAATAAAAATGTTATGGGCGTCACATACACCCCAACATGACTATTTCTCAGAATTAGATTGATTCCATCCAATAAAATTTTACATGTCTAGAACAACCATATCATTGAATCATTTCATGTATGTGCACGGAGCCAACGGGAAGTCAGCCGATTTGGTCGTAGGAAGTTTGTCTACATATATATTTACAGGATGGATGTATATTTAATGCGCGTCAAGCTACCCAACAAAGATTTCTCGGCATGTACTCACGGATGTTGTCGGTGTTCTCCTGCACAATGTCAGTCTTCAGCAGGTTATCAGCCAGGATGAAGGCCCCTTGCTCCACCGTGTCCAGCAGCATGGTGGCGGCCCTCAGCTGCTCGCCTGTGCTCAGCTCCCTCCACGCCGCCTGGGCCTGCGGCTGCAGCAAATTGTTGACCGTCTCCACCATGGCCTGGGGAGTCCAAATCATCGATTTAGTGGAAAGAAGCTAAGCTGGCATGGGACTGCTGTTGTTTTGACATGGTGATTTGGCAAACAGAGTGATATGTGTGAAGGAAAATCAGAGCGGGTGTCAAGTGTTCTTGCCATCCTGTTTTTCATTTGAATTGAAAGTTCCATAATCATCTTCCTACTGAGCAATTCCATGACCTTATTTCCAATTCATTTATAAAGTTACGATTTGGACATGGATCGTCAACTAGTAGCAGCAAATACCCGAATCTGTAATGACATCGGGTAAGTTGTAGGTGCCTTTTGTTACGGTTTCCTTTCATCTTCGTGTAAATGAATCAGAGCCCATGCTTACAAGACCTGCGGCCAATTCTTACATGACTTGAGGTTAGAGTCTTTAATTGGTGTGATTAATGTTCCTCCATGCAGACAATCCCAATACACAAAAGCACTACAAAAAAAAAAAACACAACATTGAGACGTTTCAATGGATGTACAAGGTATTTTCTGGTAGCAACTATCTGCACCTATTCGGCTCACATCTGTCCTGCATGTTAATGGAAGAGAACAGCTATTATGCCTTCTTTAATCTCCTACAACAACAATGCTAGTAAGCATTGGAAGAGACGAGAACATTCTCACGACAAGATGAAAAATTAAGAGCTATTAAAGATTTAAAAATGCCAATGGCAAGATTTATGAATGGAATACTAATTGGTCAAGCAAAGTAATTCATTCCTGGTACCAGTGCTCCGAAGAGCAAAATGAGCCTGACTGCCTGTGGTAAAAAGGCTATTTCTAAGCCATTACCGTACAGTAGGTGGTCAAACACATAATTATTAGAAATCTCCTGTGCTGTTAGTAATAGTAACATATCCACGCTCCAAAGGCGGAATCATATATCTAATGAAAAATTGCTTTCGGATTTTGATACTCCCTTTGCATTTCTTCAGAAGCTAGTTTACACACTTGTGACATCATGGAGATGGAAGCCATGGTGTATGTTAGAGACAAGGGGGTGTCACGCCACAGAACTGCTCTCTGAAATTCCCTTAGATCCCCGTTTTGATTAACGGATTATGAAAGGGAATAAGAGTTTTAGTGCGGACTCAGAAACAGCGCGGGGATAAACCCAAAGGTGCTGAGAGAAAGCATGTGCTCTGGTGTATCAAATGAAATCCTGATGCAAAAAAAAAATTTTTTAAAAAAAGGAAAAGAAAATCTTCACAGGCATAAAGCGTAAGTGTAATAGACCCCCCAATTACCTTATAATGTTAAGTTGCATGTTTGTTTCAAATCACTGTGATAGCAAGAGGAGACGGGGGACTGATTGTGTCACTGGCGCTGGCTGAGAATTTCAAATAGCACCAGCTGGCTTTTCCTCATTCAAAAACATACCCCGCACACACATTAAGCCATCCACACCCACGCACTCACACTGTGAAAGACTGACGCAAGAGTGAACACACACCTCTGCACCTGCTAGTGTACAGAAACACAGACAAACTCGCAGGCGCATGCACAAACCCCAGTAAAACAGCTTCACGCACACATGCACAGGCAGTCTACCAACTTTGATGTAATTATTCATTATCTGCAGCCAATCTCCAATCACACCTTTTGACATTCAGCTAGAGGCAGAGGTTGATTCACTCTCAATTAAGGAGCTCTTTTTCTTCAGGCACTGACATTTCTTTTTCCTTTGTTCACCACTGCAAGATTCTTTTTTTATTTTTCCCCAGCACTTCTTAAAAACACTGAAATGATGGTTCTTCAGGGAAAGGACTGATGGAGCCACATAGGTGGCTGTCTTGCTTTTTTCGCATGCAGAAGAGACTCACATAAAAGGACATGGTGGAGTAGGATAGCCCACCCCAAAGCCAGAGGCATGGGTCAGAAACTTGATGAGGGGGGAACGTGCAATGGATAATTGCTAAACAAGAGTGAATAAAACAACCGAGGGCATTGTATTCAGCATGTATAAAAAATTAATATTGGATTAAAGATCAGCTTTCTCACTGGCCCCTCGGGCATCCAGAAAATTGTCCGAAAGTGAAAACAATAAAGCTGACATTCACTCACGGTGCATTATTTGGACGTGCAATAGATTACCAAATCACTGTGGTGCAAATTATTCATTACTGCTACTAATATGCATACAGCACGCCAATTTTCCCTCATTCAAACCAGAGAATGAGAATATAAAGACTGCAGAGTATTGTGTCCGTGTTGGAAGGCAGGGGACTCACAGTAGGCCTTACTGCTGAGACACCTGAACACGTCTCCTCTAGCGTTTATAATCACCAGTAGGAAGCGAGCTTTAAAACTACTCGTTGCCAACAATGGTGCTTGCAGTCTGAATAAGTTACAGCAGAATTGTGTGAAAAGAACTTCCAAAAGCAAATCAGGATAAATCCATTCCTTCATCATAACACTGTACATGTAGCTGAACCACTTTTATGCCTTTGCCCTGTAAAACATTTAATGACTGTTATTAACAAGGAAAATAACTTTTAAAAAAGGTCATATGGAATGAAAAATGCCTCGTCTGTTATTACCTTGTGTCCCTGAGTGTTTTGTTCAGCTATCTATGTATGACGAACAGCGCTGGAGCTTCCATTGTGGACACTGAAGTCATTTCTGAGACTGTGGGGGTTTTACATTTTACAAATTAAAGGGTGAGAATGTCCAAAGTGTCAAATGTTGATGAAATAGTGAGATTTTGGAAAGATAGATGAGAAAAGTGATACCATTCTCATGTCTTTACAGGAAATGTGATACAGCCAGCAGCTGGTTAGCTTAGCTTAGCATAATTTAACCTTAGCACAGATTAAACAAAATGTTTTAAATAGTGAGCTTTAGAGAGGCTGGTAAGCATATTTGTTACATTTGGACAAAGTCAGGCTAGCTCTTTCCCCATTTCTAGTTTTGATGCTAAGCTAAGCTAACTGGCTGCTGGTGTTAGCCTCATATTTACCACACAGACATTGAGATTGGTATCGATCTTCTCAACTAACTTAGCAATGAAACAAAAATGTGTATTTTCCAAAACGTTGAATTATTTTTTGAGCAAGCAAACAGTGTTATGAGCCAATCCATCAGCAAATTCTCACAAAATAAGGAGGAGCATTATCTGTTAACATACCTAAAAAATGTTTTGAAAGCTCAGTGACTACATGGTGAGTGAGTTCTATTGGGTCCTTACCAATATTTAAATTTTATTCTAAGTATTTTTAAAAAACACCAGCTATGGCTCTGATGCCAAATACATGTCAAATTTGCATATTCTTATATCAAAGCCACTTCTTAAATGTCAAAATATTTTTGCTGACAGATTTTGCACCCAGGGCCACATGTTAAATGTCTATCCAATAAAATGTCATCATAGATTTTGGATTGATCCAGCCAACCCCTCCTAGCAAACAAAACCTGTCGTTATATTTTTGTCTCTAAAACGGATAGAAGTATGAACATGTGTGAAAGGCGTGAAACAACGCTGCCAAAATCACTGGTGCCGTCAAAGGAAGCATGGCCTGTCACTGAGGAGAAAAACACATCACTCCTCTCTCTCTTCCTTGTCCATGTAGAAGGTGACAAGAATAAACTGCACAGACTAGTGCCCATTTTGCAGTTTGAACTCTTAAATGGAATCCCTTCCCTTGTTAAATCCTTCCCCAACCCACAATTTAATGGAAAAAGACAAACCACAGAAAGAAAAAAAATATCTCAAAGCCATTTTATGGGACCTTGAAAGTTAATGGGTCAGGTAGCAGCGTACACATTTGAAAAGCTCTTTTGTGCAATATGGGAAACACACTAATTCACTTTCTTGCTGAGCGATACATGAAAACATTGACCACACTGATGTCTACGTGTTGAATATAAAGCTACAGCCAGCAGCCGGTTCACTTGGCATAAAACTGGAAACAGGGAAACAGCTAATTGTGCAAAGTTAACAAAATCCATTTACCAGCAACTATTTCATGGCCAAGAGCAGTGATACCTTGGGAGTTCTGTCATCATTGTGAGGTTGCCAGGCAACCAATTAATCAAACAGTTAATTTAAGCTAAGATGGTAAAGACGTCTATGGATAGGAAGTGGCTTAAATAATAACTTTAGGTGTAAATGACATCTTTTAACGTGTACCAATTTATTTAGGCGACTAATATATTTATACCAACCAGACCTCCATGCCTTTTCTTGCCATGATGCTATTTCAATGCCAGAAACCTGCCTGTTTGTATTTGTGTTCCCTGCATGTAATCTGTCCCCATATGGGAAATCGTGTTTCTTTCGATTTTCATACACAGAGCAGGATAATTGCATTCTGAAAACGCCGTGCTCATTCTACAAAAATTGCATGAGATCAGTGGGAGAACGGCATCATTTTCAGCCTCGGTGGGAAAACACAAGTGAGGGGGGGGGGGGGTGCACCCAAGCAGCACATCACTACCATCACCATAGCATCATTGTGTAGTTGAGTCATAGCGATGTGATGGTGGCTTGCTGCTATTTTACTGCTATTAGCACGCTGCCACTCCATCTGTCAAATGTAGCAGCTCGCTCTGCTGCTGCAAACTCACAACCATTTACTTGGATACTTTCTTTTCCTGTGCTGAAAGAATATAAGCCGGCAATGAAAAAACAACTCTATTCTACTTCCTGGCACGTGAGGAAATGCTAATTGTTCACTGCTGGAAAGTTCCACTTGGAACAATGACGGCTGGGCGTGAAAGGCGGCAGTGCACATTTCTACCAGTGCAGACGGAAGGAAAGGAGAGGTGGACATTAGCTTGCGCTTGGCAGGACTCCAAGCCAACCCGTGGTGTGTGCGCTTCTACCTGTGTGCTTATTGATGAAATGAACTCGGGCTCTGGGAAATTGATTCTGGCTGAGGCTGATCTCCCTTCTCTTCTGGCTTTGCTTGCTGGCCTTGCCTTCTGTGTGCACTCAGCTCTCATCCCCTCACTTCTCCTCACCAGTTGGTTCCTCTCACTTGCCTTCTCTCACCGACGTGGGGCGTCAACACAAACAGGGCGGGATGTCTTATTCTCTTCTATCTGACAAGATGTCTCTTGCCACAGGTGAAGCTGTTGCATCATTTCTGCATTTCGTTCACCGTGTTTTATTTAACCTGCCGGCCAAATCACCGGCCTTTGAGAATCTCTGCAACTTTCCTGTTTAATATTTTATGAACATTTTTTCTGTAGTAACCGAGTTACTACTTTTGTGCTTTTTCTTTTTCATCTTACTATTGCACAATTCCCAAACTGCGGCCCTTTATTTACAGCAGAGAGAGGTCATTATTATATATAAAAATATATATATTATATTGGGCCTTCATTTATAAGTTTCCTTGTTTCGTAAGTAATTCTGATCTGCTGCTCTGTTATTTGCTGTTCATCAGTTGCCTTCAGTTCAATGTTTATTCCACCTGTCCATCGGTTTACTCAAATATTTGGCTGCTCTCGGATTCTCTTTTCTAATGTAAATGCAGCTTTTATTCACTCATTATTTTCAGTTACTACCATTGACTTATTCTTTCGCTCACTCACAATGAAACGTAACATTTCAGATGCACAGATGTTTCCCATTAAAAGCTTTCCAGTGCCAAAGGGCGTACATAATCTCTCTAGTTTCTGGTAGGCTTTTAATTTGAAACATCCTTTGTTTTGGAGAAGAGGTTTATGATGGGTTTTAATTTTGATTAACCTGCATTCAAGGTAACACTGGTCTGCACCTCACTGTGTGTGCGCTTCTAATTTGAAAAATGTGCAGGAAGCATTGAGTTTCACTGGGTCAACTTAACATCGCTCAAACAAAAAAACGCATAGTAGAAGCAATTGGAATAAATTAGTGAATGACAACAGATGTTCTGTTACAGATACAGATGTATCTGTTCTACAGCTTTTAGGCTACTAGTTGAGACATGGCCATTATATGAAAAAAGGCTTTTATTTTGGAGTTTATCGTATGTATGTACTGTATGTATATTAGACAATTTAAATATAATCTCATCAAAAGAAAATGAAAACCCAAGGATATACAGAATAAACATAACTTCACGAATGTTTGAGAGATCCGCCCCCCCCCCCTCTCCATTTGGAGCAGAAATGGCCCTCACAGACTACTCAGGCAGAACTCTGCACTGCAGACCAGATGATGAGGTCTCCGTTTACGAGGATGCGGTTATCTTCATCTTTCAACCAACTGACTGCCAGGGAAATTCTACCATCTCGTGACACTCCTGAACGAGGAGCCTCCTTCCGTTTCGCCTGCTCTGAGGTCATTCTGCGCTGCGACAGTCCACCTGCTCATCTTTGCATGCAAAGGTGTTATTTAAATTAGGAATCGGAGCTCAATATCTTCCCTGTATCCTGAAAATTCACACTCACTTGGCATCTACAAAGGAACAAGCTATTATTTAGATTTTTTTCACGTGTTGAAATAGTGGTATTCGTGGCATTATTTATTGTAAATCCACTTCCTTTACACTCTCTACTTGCTTAAAAACTAAATAAACACCGGAGGAAGAAACCATTCGAAGCTAGGATGTTTGACTCTTGCTTTGGTACAGCATAGATGGACGTAATCACAGTAATTGGACTACATAAGGGGTTATGGCTAACCCATATGTCACTGCCTATAAACATTAACATGACCAAAAGGCACAGGAAGCAGGCTGCTATTTTTACGTTTGTTCAAAATCAAAAAGCGCACAACAGAGAATTCCTGAAGGGGAAATGCAGAACATAGGGAGTGGATCGTTATGCACTTTGTAGCTTTAGCGAGGCCAATTCCTGTTAGCTGAGATTAAAGTAGCTGTGGCAGAGATTACGGTTTATGAACAACCGAGAAACTTTCAGAAGTAGTCATAATTGCTGTTTCATCTGCACAGGATCAACAGAGGCAGGGAGACTGCCACAGGTTCAACGGTTTGCCAATGTGTAACTGAAACAGCAAATTAAGCTCTTCATATTGAAATTCCCTGCTGATCCCAACAAGATGAAGACCTCAGTACCAGCTGAATTCAAATGCCATCTTCCAGTTTATCTCTTAAACAAGATTTAAGCCCTCTATCAAGATGAGAGGCGCTCCTAATCTCATTTAGACATCAGCCTCAAGCCCTGTACTTTATTTTGCATTATGTCCTCCTTCGCCACAACCACACCTGCACTC
This sequence comes from Gadopsis marmoratus, assembly GCA_036023855.1. Taxonomy (NCBI): domain Eukaryota; kingdom Metazoa; phylum Chordata; class Actinopteri; order Centrarchiformes; family Percichthyidae; genus Gadopsis; species Gadopsis marmoratus. Next base: position 30,641 of record JAVQJF010085277.1, on the reverse strand, counting down.
ACACAACCCGACTTCTACTGTCGAAGTCTTTCTTTCAGCAAAGCACCTCTCGTTTGCTTTGTGTTCCTCTACTAATCCCACTTACGTCAACCACCAGGGCCCTGTTGGGGAAAACATTGCAACATTTCCCTAATCAATGAAAGTCCCTCAAAGGACGGCAGCGCGTGCAGTCAATGCCTGTGTTTACCTAAGACCACAGGTGTTTCTCTGTTATTCCGGTTCCTTCAAGTGAAAGCTCTTCACTGTTGTTGGAATTTGTCAATACTTTGCCGGAATTCCTGCAAATGCAATGCTATTCCCATCAGCCTGCGCTGTATTCTTGTGTTCAGTGTTGATTAGCAAATGTTAGCATGCGAACATGCGGCGCTAAAACGGAAAACACGCCAAACATCAGCATATGAGCATTGCTATTATGAGCACGTAAACCGTGATCTCAAAAGCACGGCTGTACTCATAGCCTTGTTGAAATGAATTTCAATATTTCCTGAAATAAAATCTAGCTTTTGATTTGCACCCTGTGAAAGGTTACATTTTTATTGTCAACATATCTCATGAAATGACCGAAACCAACAATGTGTTAGTAACGTCTGTCAGTACTTAAATTCCCCAACCACACTTGTTCCTACTGAAATGGGTCACAAATACATAGTTACATTTTTTAAAATGTATTTTAAAGGCCCAGCACTTTCCTAAAAACAGCTGGGCACTGTAGTTTTGAGGACGTAAATAGTGCATTTGTTGGGAACTTCTTTCAGCCATACACAACACATACTTGGTGTGCTAGTGAGCATCTACAGCGCCAGCATGGTGCATGACTGAAACTACAATGTCCATGTTTGTTGCAATGAGGTAACATGTCATCCAGTGCAATCATATATTTAACGATGGCCATCAATAGCACAGAAGAATGAGTGATTTCAGGGTTTGACTACACTGACAATTGACAATTGCTGGTGTTGGTCGATTGCTGGTCTTTCCACAGCATTTGTTGACGATACAAAAAATATAAAAACCACCAGCCTTATACCTTAAGCATCTCATGCCCACAAACCCATCCACACGTGTGATATATAAACATTCATTCCACTTGGATGTCATTTGCGCAATCGCATGGCTGTAGAGTTTAGTGCCTTCTGACATGTCTCAGAGCAATCGAGCCAAAATACATGTTGCTCAACATGAGTGCTGCAGAGCATACATACAAATCAACATCTGTCTCTAATGCGCAGCTTTATTGGAGCCATCTGTACAGACAAGACAGGGGTGTCAACTTCTTCCATAGTTCTCTTGACAAGGTAGATGTCATTCTGATGACAGTTAAAATGTCACCTCAGAGTTAACAAAATGAGCCGAGTAGAAGTGAGAGACGACCCCCGCTAAATTGGGACACATATGCATTATGCATCAGGGAGAATCATAACCCGCCATGACATTGGCTGACTTAGTAGTTAGAAGTTGACTTGCTGGTATAATGAGGTCACTTCTTTTGGCTCTTAAGCATTTGCTGAGAAATGTAAGCGTGTGTTACATGCCTGAGAGCTTTATTTTTGACTGATGATATCCACTTATGTGGGTTATTTCACTGGAAAGCACTGCTGATGTGGTAGTTTTGGGCCGTTTTTAAAATGACTGCCCGAGAAGTCCAAAATGGATATAATGACAGTTGAAAATGTAGAAATTTCCAGCCTCATGCTCAGGACGAACATATTAGAGTAGGAAGGAGACTATCATGACATATGCATGCAGGGAAAGAATGATGACACATGGCTCAAACATTTAGGTATGAGGCACTGATGGTATTTACTTGGATGTAACGTAAATTATATGATACAACTGAAATTTCACCCTTTGATTTGACATCAGCATTACATTGCTAGTACAGCGTACTATGGTATACACATGTACTGGCTTTGATACCGCAGCTTTGTTTTCCAATTCTCTTCTAGTTCTTTCCACTTCAAACGGTCAAACTTCAAATGACGTGGTACAAATGGAAAGTTGCCACGATGAGGGAATGGAGAGTAGGTATGGGGAAAATTTGGTCCAAATACCTGAACATAAAACCGGCAGGAGCGCTCTCTTTTCTGTAGCTGCAACCAAGAGAAAATGCAAGAGTTAGCAACGGGTCAATAACTCAAACAATTCCAGTTGAAAGACATTTCTGCTTGGAGAACAGATTTGAGAATAGTGAGAAAAAAAAACCTTACCACCTTACTCTTGCAACGCTCACTTTACATAAATTGTGTGATAACCAGTGTATACATTAATTACACATTATCTTGGAAAAACAGTAGGGACTCTTGTGTTAATTAGCACTAGAATGAGACATACAACACATGTGGGAATACGCCTATGATACTCTTAAATGTGATTTCAAGGTTATCTTATTTTATTCCTAATTTTATGTTTTCACCTGAGAAATTCACGTGAGAACCCAGGAGAGTTATTAATTCCTCTGAACCCCTGCCACCGTTGAAGGAGAGTTGGTGCCGACAAAAAATTTTGCATACTGGAAAAATGACAGGTAGCTCCGGCTCAAAGAAACGCTGCTAGAACTGCACGGCGAGCAAATCATTTTAATTGAGTTCTGATACAAGCAGGGCAGCCAACAAAGCTACGGTGTGGCTTAACAGCTAGGTTCCGGTGCCACGCTAAGTCCCATGCAGATTAGCTCCAAAGACTACCATTTCCCCATAAAAGGAGCCTCTTGCTCTACATCACAGCCCACTCTGCTGGAAACGGTCCCGTCCGCACCGTCAGCCAACTACCCTTTGATCATGAAAACGACACTGATCTCACCGTTTGCCAACTCAATCCTTTCATTGTCTGCTGGCAGAGAGCATTGTGCTTCGCTATCAAAAAACAAACTTTAATTCGCTTAGCTCTTTGCAGATTGTGTCACAATGATTGAACTGGAGAGGTAAACATCAGCCATCAGAAGGAAGTCGACCACAAACGGAAGTCTGTGGGGCCATTTTTCTACATGCATGTGCCATACTGCAAGGATGGAGTGTATATCAGAGGACAGTAAATAATAGGAAAGCGCCAGACCTCTTCAATAAATGATCCTACTTTTAAAAGATTTCTTTTTTATTTCCCTCAAGCAAGCTGCTTTTTTTCTGCTTTACGCCATTTCCTCATCTTTACAAGAGAAACTAAAGACTGCAACTGCAACTGCAATCTCGGCCACAGCAGCAGCCTCCACCTTGAATGTTGTGTTTTATGAGAAACCTTTTTTTTTTCTTTTCTTTCAAGAGGTATTATAAAATCTAGTTGCTCCTCAATGTGAATTCACTCATCACATTCCCTTCTGAGGCCTTTTGGCCATCTTTACTGCCTCCCCTCTCCAATGGAGAAAACTGGCACTAAAATCTCAATGGGGACATCTGTGTCTGTTGCGGCAATGAAATAAAAAAAAAAAACGTCCCGAAAAAGCTATCTGAGAACAGGTGTTCATGTTCCTCTACAAGTGATGCTGCTCCAGCAAATTAACGACTGACATTTTGAATTTCACTGATGTATGCTTTTCTGTTGACTGCGGAGCAGACAGAAAGAATTATTTTAGCTCGCTTTTGCCCGAGTGCCCCTTACTGTGCTCTGCTGTGAATTGGGGGATAAATGCATTAGCTTCAGGTTCAGCAAAAAATTAAAAACGCTGCACTCACACAGCTTAGATCCAGCCTACTGAAATCTTACCCTGTTCCATTAGTAAAAATCAAGTGGTGCAAATGCAGTGCTTTTTGACCAGTGTGACATGTGGATAACATCGTTTAAACGACATCAAAGTAAATTGATAGCATAATACATGATAGCAGAGTAAGAAATGTGCCCGAGCTACCCACTGCAATTAATGGTGTTTTAGATACCGCTGGACCACAAAACAATGGTGGATCCCCAGCAAACAAATTAACGTCAAGGTCCTCGCCAGACGTCTGCTAAACTACTGGGACGTTGGGGAAGAGGTTGTCTTCTACACCTATACGCGACTGGCTGTTACAGGACATTGGGGAAAAGTCCTCTATAGCTACTTATTATAATGATAATAAATAATACATCAAAAATAAAAATATAGGGCCTCTCAACGGTAACAAAAAATGACGAGAGGAGCGGGGACCGAACCACCAACTATGCGATTACGCGACACCCATGCTACCTCCTGAGCTAAAGGAACTACACACTATTACATATCACATATTTCAGTGAGACCTGTGTAAAGACAATAAAAAAAAAAGCTTTTCACGCAAAGACGACGTAGGTAGCATGTTTTAAAAATGAACACTATTTGATTGCAATAATTACTATTAGTAAATGTGTACACAGCTTTAAGAGTATTAAAAATACTATTAAAATATTAACGTCCCAGGAAAGGAAAGGGAAGTCCTGTTAAGGTCCCCATAATAACATTATCCGAGGGACCACACCGGGACATTCTCAATACGCTTTTGAAGGACCCAATGAGGAAGTTATCCGAGGGACCAAATTTTCGTTTTGTAAATTCAGAACGGTTTAGGAGTCTACAACAAATTGGCGCTACTGAGTAAAAGTGTTCACCTAAAATTCTTTCATTTTGAGCAGACTCCTTTGCAAAGGTTGGTCTGAACCGTGTGGACAAGCAGGGGGATAGGTCACCATTCCTGCAGGTCATGTTTATTCACCATGTTAAGTCTAGTCAGGATATTCCTTTAGAGCAAAGGAGAAGTGTATAAAGAGGTATTACAAAAAAAGTTTCCTTTCACTACCTTGTTGAGGCTCCGTGCTGCACTATCTTTGCCTCCTGGAGTGAGGTTCCTCAGCTGCACATCGAGGAGATCCACCAGCTGAACCATGGCCTTCACCGTGTAGGTGATGTCCCCTGCATGAAGATTACGCTTCGTTTGCTCCGCCAACTCCCTGGCAATGACTGCAGCTGTCTCTCCAGCTTTTAGCTGGAAAGAAAAGCACAAAATTACAACATAGGAACAAATTGAATTACAAAACCTTCATTAAAACCTGGACTGAAACATTTCAATATCTGAACTGGCCAAGATTTATTCCTTTACAGCCGAACAAAAATCCAAACAGGCCTCATATTCTCATTTCTTTACTGTGGCATGAACTTATTATACACAACCTACACACCGGAAAACATGACAAATTGCAATATACAAATGTGTAGCCCCTGAAAATGAATGTTGTATAGCATATACATTTTCCCCAACTGCTGCTATATTGCACACAATTAATGTGGGAAGACTATACTCAGCTGAGTGTACACTGTGGCCAGTATTGTATCTGGAAGCAAAAAATGAAATCACCCATTGAGGGAATTTCCCCAGATAGCCTTACACCTTTATGAAACTAATGGACACTGCAGCTTGGGGGAGGCCGTGTGTATATATGTTGTAGACAGAGGACAGAATGTGTCGCATATATGTTTCTGATGCTCCAAAGCGTATGCTACTTTTGTGTCTACTTTTGCTACTTGTGGGAATAATAAACATGCCAGTGATAAGAAACATATCAACTAATCCTGAGAAAAACATTAGAGGAAAACTGTAAGAAATTGATAAAATGGTGTATTTATCTGCTCCAACGTAAACTGCAATCGTTAGCATCTCGGGCTGAGCAGCTTACTGGGGGAAGTCGGCCCTGGATGCTATCAGAGTTTAGGCTAATTTAGCAGCTCTTTGTCCTGCTCTTTTGCTCCGCTTTGTTTGCCAAACACATCCACTAGTCCCAATTCTAAAAGCTTTGCCTCTTGCAACGTTAAAGCGTACGCTTTAGTCTGTTAGCATGATGTGTGCACACATCTAAGAAGGACCCTTTTTACGCTGTTCTCAACGAGTCAGCTTGGAAAGTTATAAAGTCAACGGGAGACAGCCTTTTCAACTAACAACGTTACCTTAATTGGCTAAATCAACAGCTGCCAGCTAAAAATGCAACACCTGTTTTTCTCTCTATCTGTCTGAAATTAAAATGACCGGCACTGTTTAAAAAATGACTAAGAATTTTGAGCGGTAAATCATCGTCGACTGCATATGTTGCCTACAGCTGAGAGAACAGAAAGAAAGACGTAGCAATATTAATTCAGGATAGTGGGTCAAGGTGTATTGTCAATAGTTTACCTGCCGTAGCTAATCTAGCTCTTAATATAATGTGCAGAGGGAGCCCCTGGATGTCAGCCACGTGCCTCTTCTCTGTTGAGCCTCCACTCACTAGACATTTAAATGAACGGGTCCAACAACTTAGAAATGTGGCAACTAAGTCAACTTGACTAAACGCAGAGCACCTCTTTGGTCCGATGTTGTAGTTCAAAGGTCAGTTATCTTCCAAGGTTTTAACTGATTAGGTGGAGTAAGGCGAGCCTCCAAACCGCAGCGACACCAACGAAAACAAGCCCATCCTGATTTACTCTGTCATCACCTGCTATCATCGCCTGTGCGTTTTAGCCGAGCCAATTATGCTACTTAAATTGGTCTTCACAGAGGTGTATGCAGGGGAACGTGTCTGTGGAAGATGTTTTCCTCTTTTCCCTCCTTGCTCTTGTCTCTTAATGAGGAAAGGTGAGGATGCTGGGTAAACAGCTCTGCTTCTCTCTCTCTCTCTCTTCTTATCTGATGTCACCTCTTTCTCCTATCCTCTACATCTTCCTTTCTCATTTTGTCTACGGAATCACCTGGTAATGAGCAGCGCTGCATACAAGACAATGGCACTAGATATAAAATAACGAAGTGCCAGCGCCGTTCCACATCTCTCACACGTTAATCTTCATTAAAGTCTTCCTGCACTCCACAGTGGCAGGTGTGATTTGCTTTTTTTGATAATAATAAAAAAAAAAGATTAATGAGACATTTGTTCAAAATACAGGCATTCCTTGATTGTCACATCTTTCTGTAGATTTTAACAGGAAGTGATCTACATTCGAATCACACTCTTACTGTAACGTGCAGCAACAAAAACAGCCTCTGTAGCAACTTCAGAAGTAACTTTGGTTAATTTCTCCAAACAGCAGCCTGCAGTGAAGCTTCATTGCACCGCTCGCATGGCGCTGCACAGAAAGGCACCTGATAATTTCTCTCCCTTCTATTTTGTTCGCCAACAGCCATCCGTATCTGAAATCTGCCGTTTGTTTAATGGGCCGAGCTTTGTGCCGTTGAGTAGATCATAAGTGCTATAACATGCACGCCTCAGGGTCCTATGAGTACATTTTCGGGTAGAACATTTTCAACATTGCCTGCAATTCATAACCTGGAACCCTGATCCTCACTTGCAGTAACCTTCTCCTCTTTTGATTTGATTCTATTACAGATTTTAAAAAAGGAAGCTTTATATGGGGCTTTGCATAATGACTTGCCCGTAGAGGAGGAGATACAAACTTTGTGCTGGAGAAATATGGGATGCAACTAAGCGCTGTATCATGTTGTAGAACACAATGTGGTCGGGATTATTTGTTACCCACAGCAGTCTAGTAGACTATGACACTATGGCTTCACTCTGCCCCCATCCATCGACCAGTGTTAAAAGCGATATATACTGTGTGTGTGTGTATATATATATATATATATATATATATATCCTTGATTTGCAAATGTTACTTGCAACAAGATGAAATTGCATAAATTCACACATCAAAATAACAATTAAACTCAGTGCCAAATTCTTCCGGCTCTCTTCATGCTTTTCTTTTCTGGCGAAAATGATTTCTGATCAGAAAAAGAACAAAAAGCGAGAAACTAACTGTGACTTTAAGTAGCACATTTTCTTCTGATTATATCGTGCAGCTTGGTACCTTCTGGCTGATGAGGTTGACCCAGGGGGAGGTGCAGTTGCTGAAGTCGGGTCCCTGGGGGTCCCAGTATCCCTCTGGACCCACGCACATGTATAAGGCCACACCTAGAGAGAGAAGAAAGACAGTGACTTAGTGAGAACAATGGAGTTTATTAGATCAAGAGAGATCTCTTGGTAGACAAACAAGCTTACCCACATCTTGTAATTTCTCCCCATTATAGAGTGATGGACTACACGATGCTTTCAGTCTTGTCAACTAATGCTCAGTTCTTCCATATGTCAAGCGCTTTTCGTATTTGCAAATATGTCCAAATAGAACTGCAACGTCCCAAGAAACACAATTCTGAAGTGATTAAATTAATGGATGTAGGGAAATGTAATTGGATGGTTTTATCTTAAAGTGACTAAAATTAAGTTTCTTCACTTGGGGCCAGCAGAGCTCGCCCAGACAGCATCTGTATTTAATCATTAAGAGTCAGACAGTGTCTGCATGTGTGCAACAGTTCAACTCCTGCATGAGAAAGAAAATACACCAAAATAAGTGCCAATTAACTCTGCCATAGCTGAATTCATCACAAAAGGTCAATTATGCTGGTTCGAGAACACCGTCTCTGCTGACAGAGATGAGGTTTGGGGAGTGACTGTGTTACAATGTTCCATCTGGGCTTTAGCACAAAAAAACCTCTAGATATTGAGCCAAAGGAAACAGCGTGACCATCATCTGTTAAGGCTCTCTGATCTCACTATACCTACCATTAACCTTATTAATTGTAATTAACAAATTAAATACATTTAACGCAGAGACATACAGTACAAACCAACCGTTTTTGTGGACATCTGCTATTTTGCAATGGATCCAATGGCTGCAGCATACTCAAAAACAAAGAGTGTCTTTGACTTGTTCGTCCACGTACCTCAAATAACTTGCGTCTATATTTTCAGAGCTGACATCAGCAGGGCTACATGCTGACATTAAATTGCCCTTGCTTGAAACCAAGAAGGAGGGTGTGTTGGAGGGCGAGACGGCCAGCATTAACAGATATAAATTTTGATTGACATATAATTTCCTTCCCTAGTCCACCTTGGACAGCCGTATGTTTGATGGGTTTATACGATAAGGGACTCTGCATTTCCTCCTATATTGAGAGTCAGGAGAAGGAGCATGAAGGAGAGGAGAGTCGGAGGGGTGTAGGGGGAGACAGAATGACAGCGAGCGAAGTGAGGTAGATGGAAGGAGAGTTCGAGGAACTTTCAAAGAGTGGCAGAGGAAGCTCACGCAGTCGTGTTCTGCTTGGCAGTGTTGTCTGAAGAGCAGTGGCTTTGAAGAGTGCGCCGAGGGGAGGTGGGGTACGTGTTATCTTGCCTTATGACGGCTGTTAGTGAGGTCTCCACGGGTGCCGGGTTGCACATTAATGAAGCCTGTATGTACTGTATGTGTGTGTGTGTGTGTGTGTGTGTGTGTGTGTGTCTGAGTGCTGGTTGATGAAATTAACAGATCTTTTTAGGTTTTAGTGGAATTTGAGGGTATGTCGCCGCTGCCCAAATCTAGGGCCACTTGCTTTGTAAAAAAATCATGATAGGGAGCTTTCAGAAAGTTCTTTAACAAGGGCACATTTTGCAATTGTAATGCATGTGATTTGCATGAGCTCCTCTTTTGGGCTTGTAATAATGTATTACCACCACCGAGTTGCTTTATTTATGCAAAGAATACTGCCGAACCACAGAAACCCACAATACCTTCTATTTTATGTTACCTCTGTAAAGTTTAAGCCTTTGTCCTATTCAGCTCCTAATTTCTAACCTTATAACATCAGATCCTTTACTTCCAAAAGTCTATGTTCAGTGGCCAGGTCTCATTACAATATAAGCTGCTGCTGGATCAGCACTCAGATATTCTTACTTTCTGAGGTAAAGCAGCCAACATCAATTTTATCTTAATGCACACTTGACATCCTTCCCTTAGTATTGATACAAAGACAGAGCTGGAGCAGCACACAGAAACAAGTAAACAGCCCTTTCAAAAACGCCTAACACTAATGTGTTTAGCCACTAATTAACACCAACACCAATTGTGTCCCAAGAGACAGGGAAGAAATATGGGTGTGTGATGTACTAGTTACTAGTTTCCATACAGATGGAATGCTAAGCTATTTTTAGGCCTGCATCAGTGAGTCAGGAATAAAGAGTGAGGAGGGAGGACAGGAAGAGAGAGAACAAGTGCTGCAGGGGGAGTGTAAACATAAACAAAACACACAGCAGCGACCGACATCAAGGCGAGGAGCCTCACAGTAAACTGTGTCTCCTAACGAGGTTACTGACATCCGCACAGAGTGAAGGGATAAAGAAACAACATCTATATTTCACCATCAGATTTTTACATTTTTCAGCAGAGGAACGTTTGAGGTTTTGGAAGATTAATCAGGTTAACTGCATGTGGCTTTTTTTTTTCGGAACAACGTGTAATGTCATACATTGTTATACTCAACTGGCACTCCGCCTACTGTAAAGTGGTAGACCAACCAGCAAATGAAACAGATAGAGAAAACAATAGCGGGCAAATGAACGAAGACGAAGCGAAAAGCTTAAAGGAAAAGTCCACTTAAACGACAAATGAACAAGTCCAGTGGGGAAGGAAGCCACAGCAGTCCGATGATCAGACAGTACAGGTGGAAGGTGTGGCTTGGGAGAAGAATGTCTGGGCTACGTTACACAGCCTGCTGCCACTACAACATGGAACTACATTGGTTGCATGTAATTAATTAATAGCTTAATGGATGGCCCTCATTTTATCTTCCAAATAAATGTGGCTAACCTGGTTTTGTGTTGACCTTGATGATCCTCTGACTGCTCGTGTTCCTTGCCCCACTGACATTTTTTTTTTTTTGCAACGTCTGTGTTGCCAGATCTACCCTACGATGGCTAGAACTACAAAAATAAGACTCAAGTGAAACCAGAATTTCCCTTTAAATATTTGACAATACAAAAATCTACATTACCTATGGTTCCAGGTGGACAGGGCATCTTTGTCACCATGCCCTGCTTGGTCTTTGGCCAGGAGATGTCCATCATCACCAGGGGATTACAGTACTCCACCCTCATGTTGGGAAGCTTGGAGGAAGGCGGCGCATTGTCATCGTCTTCTGGGACCAAACCCTCCACCAGCGTCCGGACAGGGGCCACCATTGTGGACGTGGTCCGTGGCCACTGGGCCATTGCAGTTGTTGTGGCAGGCATCTTGGTAGTGGTGGTGGCTGTTGTAGTTGTCATGGTAACAGTGATTGGTCGAGTGGTGGTCCTCGTTGTTGTGGTCGTTGTGTCCATGTACACCATCACAGAGGAGGAGGTTTCTGGTAAAGGAGAAAGAAGGAACTAAGTGAGCAGACAGACTCCAGTGAAAATGCAGAGTTGGTAACAGAAGATTGAGAGCAAATGTCTTTCTTTTTATCACACTTCATTAATGCCTGAGAGGGAAATTTCCTTTGGTGCTGGTGAAAAAAAATGACAACGTGTTCGCAGGGGGGTTCTATTCTTCTCTCCTTTCCATGTGTCAGTTTAAGAGAAGATAGTTCAAAGAGGATCCATTGGAACTGGCAAGTGCGACTTCCATGGGCATCTGTAGTGTCTAGTTTGGGACTCCCGCTGGCTAAGCTAACACGCAGCACACATACGCACACTTACGCTGTGCAGTTTAAATGTAGTTGTTGACGAGGGCACATCTCTCAATCGCTCGGCACTGCATGCTATTTCTGGGTCAGGCGGGACAAACTGGAATACTTATAGTCTTGGATGCGAGTCCTCCCTGTGGTTACACTCCAGGAGGTGCTTGCTAATGACGCCGTTTAACCAGCGCTATCAAACACCAGCACATGCACACATTGAGATGCATCCATACACTGGCACGGTAATCCTTTTCTTCCCACTCGAATGTGCCTCCTTGACTCCCCATCATCAGTCATCCCATTCCGTCATCCATTCTGTGCCCTTTATATTCCTTCCACTGTGTCCCCGATTGGAAAATAGGGGCCCTAAATTAATTTAGCTACAGGCTTTTTATGAGTGTGTGGACTAAGTCACAGAGGGTCAGAAGACACACAGAAAGGTCATACTTCATGACATATCTTCTGAAAGTGGGAAGTAGCCATGCTTTTTCTATGAAACTGCGTCCTTTGGAATATCTTAATTTGGGAACATTGCTCTATATTATTACTTATTATAGGTTTGAACATTTTTTTTCCTCAAAGATTCTTCAATATTCTATACTGACACGATCTTATTACTTTGTGCGGGGGTCGGAATAAAGGCAGCTTGATGTAGTTTCCATGAGAGAGCACTATCTCACAGGCACACACGATCTGGGCCTTTGCAAAAATGCAATTTGGGACAGGCGTTGTTTCAGCCTAATGCAGAGATACAATCAAAATGACAGAAGTGACAAATGGTCCCAATCTTTGTATGAAAGGGGAGCAAAACAAAATTTAATGAGGGTCGAGTTTAGGTTGGCAGGTGTAATGGACGTCACAGCTTAGATAACAGACATCGCTGCTGAAATCCAGTTCAGCGAGTTTCAATTTGCAATCGGATGATTTTTCTCTGTGTGGTGAATTTGAAAGCAGTGAAATAAGACAGCATAAATTAGTGCCACTGTTCAGGGATCGCAGAGATGCCTGGAGGCTGTCATGACACAAACCAGACCATTATCAGCAGTCAATGCTTTCAACGATTAAACAGCGTTCAACGGCAGCCAAGGTTGATTAAACAGGTTGCTGCCGCAGCAAGAGCTCCGGGCTGATTGAGTATTTGTTTTGTCTCCCTGACAAAAGAGTTTGTTGTGTTTTTAAAATCCGCAGGTATCTTGGACACTCCTGTGGAGGCACTCCATCAGTAAAGTAAAACCCATAACAAGAATCTAAGTGATTTGCAATGTGAACTAAAAGGCATGCATAACATTTTTTTAAGTACCTGGCAATACCTTCAAAATCTGTCTCGCAGACAGAAGAAAAGAACATTCAGCAAAGAATACAGCATTGGATGTTAACTGGAAAACAAAACAGCTTGGAAAAGATGCTATTACACTGATGTATATGGATGCTAACACTTGAATAAGGTAGCACCAATGCACAGTCACATGCTCAGACACAAACCCTAAAAACAAAATACACTACTATCCATCAACAGGGCTGTAAAACAAGATTCAAAAATGAAAATCACATGAATGCTTTAATATTAATTAATATTCCCACCAGCCACCAAGACATCCCCATTTACAATCTATAGCCACTATTAGAAATCAGTAATCAGAAATAAATTAGAGATCATCATCAATCTGCGCCATGGCAGCCCAGCAGATCCTTCAGTTGTAATGATCATGAAATTAGGAGAAAGAAATACCTTCAACGATGCCAGTCTACTTATATGATTATTTATGAAAGAACACATTCATGCATCTGTATTTGCGGAGAAGTGATGATAACCTCAAATGTGTCACACCAAAGGGGAATCAATTTAATTATAATTCAAATCAGCCGGTGGGTGCGTAAATATGGGAAAGGAGACCATATTTCAGGTAGCTGTGGTTCCGGGAATTAGAGCTGTTGACTTTAAACCTGGGGTTGACGCTTTGGGCTGGCGTTCTGACTCCAGCTCCACACGTCGAAGTGTCCCTGGGCAGGATACTGAACCCTAAGTTGCCCCCCGTCCCTGACCAAGAAGACGGATGGCCGGATGGGTTAAAAGCAGAGGATACATTTCAACGTGGAACGCGATTGTATGTGTGTGTTTGAGCATTGTTCTCTGCACGTGTGTATGTGTGTATCATGATTGGCCAATAAATGACCTTAGGGTCCAATTATTATTATTGTTATTTTTATTATTATTATTATTATTAGAGTATCTCATGGAAATCTGATCATGAAAATTCAGTGCTCATATTGAAGCCAGCAAAGGTCACAGTGCACAGGCTCAGATATGCTAGTGGTTAAAAAGGTGTGCAGAAGGGCCTTTTAGGATAAGGCGAGTATAGTCCTGGTCAGGATGGCTGATACAGGAGCAATTCGGACTGTGACTGACTTTTGCTGAGGGACATTGGTTGCATTTGCTGCCTAAAATGCAGACTCGTGTGTAAGGAGGCAGGGACATGAGATGCATTAACCACAGATTCACAGGAAGTCATTAGGGATGCTAATTTAGATTCTTTTTTGTAATGACCGATAGTCGACCCTCGTTAACCCAGCATTTACCGGCAAGATTATAATGTATTGTTTAGAATGGACGAATGTCTGAAAACGAGGCTCTGGCTCGAAAGACGGCTAGTAAAGTTAATTGTACTTAATTGTAGTTAACTGCAACCGTCGGGTGCTGACTTCTCAGGTGGATGCTGTACTGGACTACATTCTTTTTTAGACAGAGCCGCCAATATTTACATTAAGCATTGTCCACTTTTACAGTGCAATGCTAATGCTAAATGCTCCCACATTTGCCTCACCATTTCCCACTGATCACTTCATCCTTTGTTGCGCCAGCTGTTTTTCCAAACTGCAAATGTGAAGTACACCCTCTTGTGGTATAAAAGTTGATATAAGTGAGATCCGGAGAAATGGTACACAAAACATACATTGACGGTTAACATACATTTTTAATCGGTTCTTAACGGTAATGTATTGATTAATGATAACCATTAACATACCTAGAAGACATAATAATAAATTAGAGACCAGATTATATATTAGGCTTTTAAAAGGATTCCTATTAAAAATCAGTCATCCATTAGCTGAATAGGTTTAACGCGAGATTTTATAGGCAAACATTTGAAAGACAAAATAGCACATTGTTCCTCAGGAGCAGAGTTCCCATCCATAAGTGATAAAGTGCACTATTGCTCAGTTCAGTGCACTCAGGGGTTTTTGTGCACATGAAAACATGAGAGCCAGCAGAACGGGTCCAATCCCCGACATGCTTAAATATGGTATAACAATAAGAAAACAGTCAGCAAACAGACTCCGTAGTGTCAGTTACACAGCAATACCTGTCCTTCTAAGTTTGCTAATACAAGCTTTAAAACATTAGCCAACACAAACTACTGGTCATACCAGACAAAGAAGAGCTGAAGAGCTAATTTTAGGAGCTAATTTTATTGCTTGAAAACTCTACTTTTCATTTGTAAGAGGACGAATGTGCGGTTTTCTTATTTCAAAATTATGTTGCTTTTTGGGTTTATGACTATATCAATTCAAATGTCCAGCTGTCATTGCTAGATACATTTAGTTTACCGATCTTTTTGAAATAATAATCAAAATATAAGTTGCCATACCACCTTCTTTAATGCTGGAGGTTATGTGACAGTAGAGAGAATTATGGCTCGAGGAAATCGCCATCACGGCATAAGGTTAATTCAAAGTCACTGGGAACCACGTCTAGAATGTAATTCCATACTTCCAGATGATCCCATTGAGCCCACTGTTGAATTATTTTTCAACGTGCAGCATGTTAAATATGCCTGCAAAGACACACACAAGAGACAGAGAGCAGGGCTGAAAAAAAGAAGAAAGTGTCCTTGAGCAAACTTGTATATCTTTTCCATGAGATGAGCGGAAAAAAAAGGAGAGCCAGCAGCATACAGCAGCCACAGTCTGCAGGCACTATCGCCTTGGAGACAAACACAAGGACATTTTGTTTTGCTTTGCCAGCTTTCCCATTCGATCCAAAAAAAACAAAAAAACAAAACTGAGCTCAAGAGCACAAGCGAGGTGAACAAGACTTTGGTATGCCCCGAGGGACTCGTGGATGACCTTACAGGGAGATTTGAATGTGAGTTTGGTTATGAGTTCTATAAAACAACAACAACAACACTTTAATTTTTTATTTCAATGTTTTCTTAACAAGTACTATCTCTCTGCATAATTTCTATTTAGAATTTGGTCCTAGGATGTTTAGATACTGCTCAACGCTAAGTTTAAGAATATAATTCCATAAAATGGCCTCATACCGCAAAGTAATTTATCTTTTGTATGTTTAGGAATCAATGCATTCTCAGAGGCATTAAAATGTTGATTAAAAATGAATGACACCAACAGCCGGCTATCAGATATTCATGGTTCTTAAGCTAGGGGGCTTTAAGGATGTTCCAACACTAAACAGGTGACCTTTTCATTCATAAAAGACAGGAGCAAACTTCTGTGGGCACTCCAGCTGGCCTCTCACTGAAGCACCAACTCCGCTCATCATTCACGCTCCGCTTCTATTGCACAAAAAATCCCCCTCACCAAACGCACAGAGTCTGTTTCCACCACACACAGAGCTTTGTGCGTCATTTCAAAGCATTCATTTCTAACTAATTAGCCCCTCTCTCTGTATCCCAGGGCTTGCGACTTCCACAATTAGATAAGCCCACTCTACTTCGCTCCAGGAAAAAAAAAAAAAAAAAAAAACCTGCAACACTATTATGAAATGAATCCGGTTTATATGACTTGCCATTTCCGCACCGAGAGAGGCCTCGTCAGCTTGGAGAAACTTACGCAGACTCGAGATCAAAAGAGGTGGAAAAGGGCTTTTGGGGGTAAAAATGAAACCAACATCAGACGATAAAGTGACTCTTCCAACCTCGTGCTGAACCCAATTACCTCCTAATTTCAGTATTTGAACCTTTATGCATGGTTACATCTTCAGCAGGCACTTGCACAGGCTGGAAAATGCTGGACACTTTTAGTGTGATGTCACCCATTAACTTTCTTGTAACCTGTTCAAAGCCTGCGAAATGGAATTTCTGGGTGCTGGGACATGTATTTTAAAGCGACGCGTGCTTGAAGCCCAAATCCATGATTGTGGCCGTTAGTGGATGTCTCAGAAATAAATTACAACCGTGTACTTGTTTCATTTGGCCGGTTTGATCCGAGGGTGCTGCTTCCACTTTGTAACTCAGTCTACATCTTTTAAAGTTAGGTCTGATGTCACACCTCTTTAGGTAGATGTAGCTAAGAGAAAGTGAAACTATATCCATTTTGCAATTGCCGAAGTTCCTCATCAATCAACCAATCGTCACGTTTTGGACAAGTGCTAACGACAATGTTGTGAATCATTTACTTCTACTTCTTTTTGACTATTTAGGGGAATGTGATTTCAGCTTGTGTTCCTTGCTACACTGAGAGCTGTGAACTAATGTTTGGCATTTTTAACCATCTCCACTAAAAGTGTGAAATTACCATTCATAAATACCATTATGAATTCATAGAGGTTTAATGCAAACTGTAAAATCTTTACGTTTATTAGATGAGAATTAGACTTTTGTATGGATCAAACAAATGAGAGATATAACATGTTATTTAAGGGGCTTTAGTGATGCTGGTGGTTGGATTTTGTTACCTTCAGACATAACCAGGTTAGCTGCTTCCCCCTATTTACAGTCCTTATGCTGAGCTAAGCTAACCGTGCTGCTGTAGCCTTATAGTTACCCTACCGACATGAAAGTGGATTCAATCTTAATCTCACCCTCAACAAGTAAGTAACCAAGCACACTTTCCAAAATGTGCAACTATTTCTTTAACCCACATGAGTTTCGGATGGTTGTGTAACGCGTCTTGCTTCCACAGACAATTTAAATTCCTGATGAATGAAAACTGAAGGCAGCTAATAATTACCGGTGTCACAAGATGTCATTAGGGACTCAACAAGACAGTAAGAAAATGCTAACATGAAGCTAACGTTACGCTTTAATGGATGTGAAAGTTTCCCCAACATGATACATTAATTAACGTCAATCATGTTGGGAAACTTTC
Source organism: Gadopsis marmoratus (assembly GCA_036023855.1). Lineage (NCBI taxonomy): Eukaryota > Metazoa > Chordata > Actinopteri > Centrarchiformes > Percichthyidae > Gadopsis > Gadopsis marmoratus. The sequence continues at coordinate 13,107 of JAVQJF010085277.1, read as the reverse complement.
ACAACAAGAGTAATGAAATCTGTTGTTGTCAGCCATCAGCAAACTGAGCATTCATTTGTGAGTCATATTGTAAAACTTTATCTATGATGAGAAATATTTACATACGTGCAGAGAAAGAATCGTCGAGTTTGAGCCACCTCACAAAATCAGTGCCGGCGTCATAACTACCTGATTCACTCAGCTCCCAAGCTGATCAGTTCCCTAATGTTTATGTCATACGATCCCACCAAAACACTACACGTGTCCTCGTTTGCTGAGGACAATGGGTAAAAATTTAAATTATGATAAAAGGTCCTGCCATTTAATGGAGCCTTTTGTGGCAGGCCCACAAATCCATCAGAGAGTGCAACTGCGATGCGGGGAGGTGGAAGGATGGAGGTTATGGCGAGGGGTTGCGGTAAATTATGCAGCCAGACATGCGGTAATGCCTCGATATCATCTGACATGATGAGAACCGTAATGGATGGAAGCTATGCATTGTTTGGCAATTAATTTCTCATTCCGAAGCGCTCTTCCAGGGATTTGAGAGGGCCGCTATGGAGGTCACGCAGCGCTCGGCTGATATATATGCACACATGGACACGGGCCCGGAGAGACGCGTGCAGTGTTCGAGTTAAATGACAGTGGAGACGTGAGCAAAGCCTGCTTCAATGCTCACTACAGTGAAGTACTGTAAGTTTCTGCCTAATGTGCATGCATATTGGCTCATCGGCATTTGCAAAAGAGGATTTTGCTAATTAGATTTATCCCCAAAAAATTATTCTATAGTATCCATACAGTACATACAGTACTGTAAAAGGGTGTGCATTAAAATCTCACAGTCCGCAGAGGTCCACATTTAGCAACATCTTTTCTAAGCCAAACAGAGGAATGTTGGATTCCGTTTTTATTTTTGGAGCCATAACTCAAGTCTCTAAGGCTACTGACAAGGCCAACCATCGTCAAACATACCAGGAGAAGCACAAGGAGGAAAGAGGAGCGTGAGCACATGATCAGAAGGGATTTCAAATTCACTAAGAGGAAAGGCACACTCCTCCAAGGTCTCCCCCATTTGCCAAAAAAAAAAAAAAGCCTCGAGTAAGGCTTTTCAAAAGACTGTCAACCAACAGCAGAATGGGCCAAATGGATAGGGCAAAGCTGTGCAGAGGAACTCTGACACTGATGATAAAGAGAGTTAAAAGATGCTTCAGAGGCCTCCGAACAGATTTACCCCGCTGATTGGCCAAAATAAACCAGTTTGTGCATGTGCATCACAAAGCCTCTTAAATGCAACGCGCCAATTTTTTAGGGGCCTCTAGAGAAACCGGTAGCCACACACACACATCAGTAGTGTGGAGAGGGAGCAGAGTGGAGAAGATCCCACACACTACAGTAGTCCAGTTACACACATTTCTTTCCTTATGTGGTCTTATGTGGTGAAAAACCTTTGAAAATCGCTGCCAACTACCTGCTTGGATCACACACGGCACAGCTGATCGGCTACGTGAGGATAGCTGAGGTGAAACACGTCATGCGTTTAATCAAACAAGTGGCAGAAAAACTGCGAGGAAGCACAAATGGTATAATGTTTTGGCTCGACACACTGAAAAGAGACGAAAAATATATAATACAGGTACGTAGATAGGGACAAATGCACCTGCGCATAATAATTCCCATTGACGCACACGTTTCCCATTACACAAAACTCTGATTTTTACTATAGGTATGTGGTTTGTTTCCTCAATTTCTGTACATGTCAGGAGAGATAAATGTGTTGGCCTTATGTGAGGGATTGCCTTCCACCCCTCTCACTACACAGGTGATCCGTGTACGATTTCTGCATCAAGGTAGAGGTGCCAAGACCCATAATGGAAGGCCAGTTAGGAGGAGGGACGCCAGACAAAAATCACGCGATGCATAATGGGACATCGCACAGAGCGAATGAACAATCGGAACCTTGAAACATGAGCTTCGCCTGCTCAAACTGACCAAGCTTCCATATCAGAAATAAAACACAAGTATACTAAGATCAGCAAAACACACATACACTAAAACAGTAACAATGATTGCATCATACAATTTATTACAAATTATTCCCGACATGAGGGAATACGGTTAGGAAAACACTCAAAGTGGCTCTGAAGCTTCGAAAAAGCCATCCCGGTTTCCGTGCTAAAAAATCTAAAGCTGTGTTACTAACAGAGCCCCATTGTGTTGCAGCATTAAAGGGTTTGCAAAAAGACCGTGCGTTTGTAGCATGTGTTTGTGTGTGTGTGTGTGTGCGCGCATGTGTTAGAAAAATTATTCTGAACTATAATCCCAACTGTGCACTTTCCCTCGAAGAAAACTGTCCTCTGCAAGGAGTGCACCAGGCATGTGATAAGTGCGTCGCCAGCAAATAAGCATGTAGCCTACATTTCTAAGCCTCAACATCAAAAAGGGCTTTCATGCAGCATGCAAAAGGCTGGTTTTTGTGGAATAGTAGCATTTAGTTTGAATTACTATGCAAGATATTCCTTAAAGCTTTGCAATCAAGGAAGAGGGCTTTCTACGATGAGATAAGACAACTGCAGGGTGTCACTTGAGTCTATATAATAGCATATGAGAGATATATCAATCAAAAGAAATGGCAGGTACTGGAAGGCTAGTGCATAAGCACTGGAACCCAAAAGGACAACAGTTTGTGCCTTTAAGCGTCACACTCAGATTATCCCCATCAAACTCAGCCAGCCTGCATTTACCGCTTAGACAGTCTTAATCAATTTAGCATGTGCCAGGCACTTCCAAATAGAGCCAAGACGGGCCTGAGCATCCAAAACATCGGCTGCTTCGGGAATGAAGGTTGTGGCGCAACTTCTGCAGGCTCCCTCCAGGCCAGCAGGGCTGGCACCGTGCCCCGGCCAGATGGCAACATGTGGCAAATTTACAGGACTGCCAGACAGTGACTGTATCTATGACACCAACTGTGCCGCATTCTATGCGCCAATCACGAGCCAACAAAATAACCACTCACACAGCGGCGGCATTCAAGGCATCAGAGGTTGTCTCACTGAAATGTGAGATGAAGGGAACATTCCACAGATACTTAAGTATCAACAGACTAATAGAGACTGATTGCTGTATTCTGTAAGCAGTCCTCGACACGCTTGTATCCGAATGTTAATTTGAATGATAGAGATCACTGAAAATCTGAAAGTGCATTACCGTAGACAAACGGCAAGCACATCGTTGTAAAGTCCATAAACGGTCTATAGAGTACGATAATGTGGGATTAGGCGCGTTTTCTCACGCGGCTGCCCTCACGTTTGCAGGTCCGTGGAGTCAGTGCAGCTGATGCCTCACGCTCACTGTGGCAGACGGCTCAGAGGTTCTGTTAAAAAGGTGAGGCCAGGGGTAATGTCTTCAGGCAAGGTTAAGGAAACAATGCTGTATGTAGCTAGCGCAATTCACTGCAAGCACAAGAATCTTATTTGGTTGAAATGCAGTTGCTAATACTATTATTTTGGAGTAAGTGGCAATCAGCACTGAAGCACCCAATGATCTCAATGTGATGGAACAACACACAGATGCTCCGTTTTGAGCATCTACAGTAGCATCATAATTCAGACTGTTAGTTATGTTCCATATTCTTTAAGTCTGAAGGAGGTTGTGTGTTTGAATGGTTAAAGACAACAACACACTGTCATGTGTGAATATCCCAGGTGGTTACAGAAGTGAATGTGCTTATTTGAAACAAACACCAAGTCTCCAGCAACGCTAGCAGCTCTTTGCATCTGTTCTTAGGCAAAGTGGTTGCTTATAGCTAAATGCTAATGTCAGCATGCTACTACACACATATTAACAATGCTAACATGGTGATGCTACAGCTCATCCCAAGGGAACAGGAATGCCTATACCAAATGTCATGGCAATCCATCCAATATTTGTTGAGATATTTCATTCTGGGACCAAAGTGGAGGACCGACCGGCTTAACAGACCAAAAGTCCAGCATTACCATCTAACATAATATATTTGATCATTTTAAATATGTAAAATGTGTACACAAATGTTTAATAGTAAAGTAACAATTTAAAAATAGCAGTAAGCTGACATCAATAAGCATATGATCTATATTTTGGGATTATTCTTGGGTACTTTATGTTTGCCATAACTGGCGTCTTGACCCCGTGACACTGAACAGAGGATGGTTAAGAGGATGGATGGATGGTTTGTTGAGCAGTGACATGCTTTCAGAAAGAAATTGTGCAGATGATGTGATGTACTGGTTTGTCCTGGGTGGAGAAATGGTGGATCTGGAGAAGTTGGGTCATGCACAGTTGAGAAACACTGAATAGCCACAACCTTTGGAAGATCAAAAACCTCTTGAGAGGCCTTGACTGCATTTGTAAATTAGTCTGCATAATTTTCATTGACAGATCGGACAAAAAGTCGCATTTATCTAGAATTAGTTTGATCTTCTTGTATTCAAGTGTTGTATGTAGTGCTTTGTGGCTATCTTCTTTTATGTTTTTAAAAGAACACCATAGAGCAATTCATTTCCCAGGGGTCCTTGCATATTCTGCACTGAATGTGATCATGAAAAGGGGAGAAATGGTAAGAGAGCTGTTATATCTGCCCGCTAATAGCAGTCTGTACAGCACGTCTTTTTTTTTTTATCACCAATTCAGTGAAATTAATTATCAATGGAGCTGTCATGGAAGCACTCTTGGGCATAGGTCATCTGTCCTTGAAAACAGCCTGCTCGGGCAAAAGAAATTAAAAAAAAGGCTGTTGAAGAGACTTCAGCAACTGCACAGATGATCACGTGATTATTTTTTGGGAGCAATCCAAATGCAGGAAGAATTGTTTCGTATAGTACCTTTCATTGTTTCTTACCAAAGGACTGAAGGAATACTAAAGAGATCACACAGAGGCACAATAGGATAGCTGCACATGCTGCTTTTTGCACAATCCCCGACATCATTAGCCCATTTCTGCCTACTGCCCTGTAGCGTGCGCTGTGCACAGGCCCCAGCTGGGGGCCTACACCATGCCCCACTGATACGGCAGGTCACGCATGCTCACGGAGAAGGAGGCGCAAGAGGAAATGAGCTTGTGTTGGATCCATCATAGAACGACACCTTTCTGGAAGCACCGACAGGGCCCATGGCCACGACACTGGGTCAAATTTCAAAAGCTCGCGTTTGCAGGAAAAGGAAATTACTATATTGGCTTTAGACTCGACATAGTGCGCCGGCCAAATTGTGGAGCTCGCCGAATGACTGCAAAAGCTCCCAATTCAGGTCACGAGTTGAGTTGCGTTGCTAAAACCATGTTTCCTTTTTTAATTCAATGGCTTTGCTTTTAGACAATAACTTCTAAGTCCTCGTCTTCCACACACTTTCACAGCAGCCACTGTTGTTGTAAGTTTCTGCGACCACTATTTCCAGTTTCTCAATTGCATTTAGCTATTTGATCTATGCGCATCCTCACTGGAATAGAATGTAAATGGATCAAACAATATGATTAAGCAGCGAATGCAGACTTATTTGTGTGCGGTGAAGAGGTCTACACTGATGCTGACTTTAACTGTTTTGTTCTAGCTATCCCACTATCTCAAAATTGGGTCCCTCAAGAGACAATTGTGTGGAAAATGTGCACAAAACACTTGCTTTAAGGAAAAGTCTGCATCTGTATTTGGTCTGGGAGTTGATCAAATCAAATGGTTTATAACTCCACAGTCCATTCAATCGCCCTTTCATTTCTTATCAGTCTATTTATCTGACATTTATATTTGTTCTTTGAATCCATCCATCCACTCAATGCAACATTTTACTATCTATATTCATGCGGCAGCCTCTTTGGAAGGCAGCCTATTCTGCACAACAGCAGCCAAACACACAACTCGACATCTCTCCGGGAAGTCTAGTACTGAGAATTAGCATCTGCGTGTGAGTGTGTACATGTATGTGCACGCGATCAAAAGTGATGGATAATGATTTAATACGGGAAGCACACAACAACGCCATTTCACTTTCCTTAACTACAACAAATTATATTGTGTGTAGCAGTGTATCATCAAAACCAAACACTGTAAGCACGGTCACTGAATGAATGAATATATTATGGGGTGTGTTGAAGCAGGGCTGAGAGTAGCAGCCGGCTAAGGAAAATAAATTAAACTGGCAAGCGGCAGGTAGAGAAAGCTCCAGAGGAGAACGCAGAGGTGGGGACTTCACAGTCAAATAACTTGCGACATTTTTGACTAGAGCTGTTGATGAGATAGCACCAAGTATTACCTCGGTGTGTCAAAACAGGTTCTTTTTTCCATTTCATGCTTCCCAACAAGCACCAATTTATAAAAAGAACAATGGAGTGGAGAAATTAGACTTTTCAAAGGAGTTTTGGGAAGTTTAATGTGAGCAGTCGCTTGTTCCTTTGCAAAGGCGCACAGCTACAGTGAGTAGAAGATTTAACGTGTGGCTGACACGCGGCATGTGAAATGCTCACAGCGCAGAAACACCCAACGTGTAAAGCTCATCATATGGATGCCAACTACGGCTGCTGCTGTGGTTTTATGCTCATCATTATTTTTACCCATCTACAGTATCTATCTTGGTGTTCCATTTTGGCGATGCATTTAAAATACAGAAGCAACACATTGAGCGGCAGTCCATATAGGCAATTATCACCAGCTCGCACTGTCTTGAAGTGCTAGATTTTACATATAGATTTTTTATTATATTATGTTTTCCTAGAGAAAATTATATTCTTAGAGCCTTTCAAATAACGAGGCTAAAGATGTAGTTTGTTCTAAGGGTGTGAGTAGACCAAATGGGTCATTCTAGGCAAAGTGGTTTATTCTTTTGGGAGCATGAACATGTCAGGCATATTGTATGGCAGTCGACCCATTAGATTTTGAAGATAGTGCGTGTGCAAAGGGACTTTGGCCTGTTGGTGGTGCCAGCAAAAAGCTTATGGAGTTTCATCCCCTGGGGAGAAGGAGTTTGCATAGTAAACTAGTAATCTTTTATTTTGTCTTCATTTTGACAGCTGCATACAGAGACAGGAAAGGTGACATGCAGTAAAGGGTCCAGGCTGGAATCGAATTGTAATACTACGCACGCTACCAAGTGAGCTACCGCAGAGCCTGTAAACCTATTGTTTGCCAATTACATTGTGATAGTATTTGTTGTGTCCACGTGGAAAGATGGCTAATGTTGACGAAAGGTCAGAAAAATCCTTGTGGAACCAGGACAAGTCCATTTATAAAACCATGACAATCTGGCCACTGTCTTTTTAGAACATGTTCCTCTGAACCAAAGTTTGCTGAAGGGGCCGATGTCACTTCCCTGTTACAAAAATGACAGCGATTTCAACATGAGCTCTGTGCCAAAGATTATGATAAATAACCAAATGTCTGTGATTTTACATTGTCATCTGTAATTTATAGTGAAAAACATAGCAACATCCAGATCGTCTGACGCTGCAATGCCGTTTTCCACATAGCGTAAAACATTTTAGCACATCACACCCACTCTGAAAAACAGAATTACAATGACCCACGTACTGAAAATGAGAAAAAGATTATGAGAGCCGAAACAAGAAACAGGTTGGTCTTACCGAGCCTGTTGTCCAGAGCGCCAAAGTCCAGGGAGTACTTCACGACGTGGTAATTGTTCCAAACGTACAGCAAGTTGTCCCTGGGATTGTAATCCACTGCGGCAATGTACTGATAGGAGTTGGGAAAAGGGATGTCCAGAAACCCATCTTTACTTAGCTCTGTGTTGTAGATGTAGTCAACCTTGTTTCCCGTTGCCTCATTGTCATCGTCCTCATACACGGACTTTACTACATAGAGGATTCCACAGATCATGAAGGCGTTGGATGCTGAACGCTTGTCATAAGCTGTGTCCCAGGTCCCCTCAACACGTAACGTGTAGGGATTGAGCTGGCTAATGACAATCCGCCCGTTGTTCTGCTCGGTAGCATAAATCACCCAAAGGCCATTTTCGTCAACAGCCAAGTCAATGTCCGATTTCCCTCCCCAGCGGTATGGAGATGTGTCGTGGTAGTTGGCATTAGCAATAATGGCCTCGCCGCTCTTAATACGAGTCCGCAGGTCAAACTTGACAATGTTTCGTGTGCGCTCCTTGTTGAAGAAGAGCGCCCCATCATAGACCACAAAGCCTGTTCCGTCAACACGATGCGGGAGTTTGTAGGTTGTTGTCGGCCTTCCGGCGACGAAGTCTTCTTTGGATGAATATTCAGTCAACGTGTCGGTGCGATAGGGTGTCCAGGGCATGTAGTAAATCTTATCGGAGGCTTGGAGAGGGTCTTTGCACCAGGCTCCTGACTGGTGGTCCGATTCAAAGAGGTGCTCGCTCTGGTACACCCTGCGCAGAAGCCCTGGGCACAGGAATACTGAGGAGCCAAAATAGGGGAAAGACAAGTACAGAGTTACATTGGCAGGTATTATACATCAATGAACAAAACAGCAACAGGATGAAACTACACTGTAGATCAAATCTGCAGCTCAATCTTTCTCCACTCTGAATGATCGATATCTTGATTTACACCATCTTCATCGGTGTTGGGACAATCAGGTTTACAATTAATGCAGAAAAGATTACTGATTTGCCAGACAAAGAATGTAATTAGTAGTGTGATGGATTGCTCCGAGTCTTGGATTGAAACCGGAAAGAGCCCATATACAAACACAACCAGTGTTTTCGATGTTTCATACTGTGACTCAAATTCAGCAAGTACCAATTTGGTTTCAGTCACGTATTAACTGTTAGTTAGTCTCTGACGCTGAAGGCATTTAGTTTACCATGTCACTAAACGAACAGACTTGTAAGACTAAGCGAGAGTTATCTCCTCTGACTTAATATCGATCAAAAACTAGAAAACGCTGTTAAAACTTACCACAGACTGACACCCACATACACACATTATCATTTTAGCTTGTTTCCTTTTGGGGAGTGGCTTCTCTGTACACATCTACTAAATTAAATATAATTGCAAAAAAAGAAAAAGTTTCATTATTTTCTTACATTAAAACCCCCTGGTGGTAGTTCTTAATGTATAGTATTAAACACACAAACCAAAAGTTAAAAGGATTTTGCGAAATAGCTACAATGTAATTATTGGCAGCCCTTCAGGAGAAAGAAAACAAAAGAAGAAAATACAGTAATTACATCATCTATATAATGATTGCCTGTCCATTATTTCATTTCACATGACATTTTTAGTCTGCGGCATGATTTACAACACCACACACGGTAAACTAATTATATGTGAACTGGTTTGTACTCAAATCTGATAAAGCTAGGCCAAGGCAACACAGCTGGAGCAGGTCAATAGTGAGCACCGTTTGCAAAAGCTAATTCCAAATTCATTATGGACCATTTTGGACTGTTGCAATTATACATTTCTGCCTTTCTAAAAACATGACATCTAAAGTCAGGATTACAATGCAGGTTAAACACTTAAATAAAATTAAAAAAAGTTATCTTAAAACTACAAAAATCTTAAAAAACCACAATAATTCATCAATTTGCACATTTCATTAAGAAGAATTTGTGTAAGTATGAAAAAAAAAAGGAACAATAAAGAATTTAGACAGTACTACGCTCCCTTTCCCCACAGGTTTGGGCCCACAGCACATCACAGCCCATCATATAGAAAACAAAACAAAGCAACGTGCGAGTGAAGGCTCTTTTCACTGCAATGGGCCCGGAGCCTGACACATCCGTCGAGAGGCAAAAGCTGTGCGCTCCGAGGAGAAGCAGGAGAAAGAGACAGTGGGGGGGGGAAGAAAAAAAAAAAAAAAAAGAGAGAGGCTTCTTTCCCTTGTAATCTCATAAGATTAAACATGTTGTCTACCTGCAGGTGAAAAATGTGGCGAGCCGCATCCCGTTGACATAGCGCCTTAGCACACATCTCAACGGCTGCTCAGCTAGATGCTAAGAGGGCTGTTCCCGTGGTTGAAAAGAGATGAGTTGCACTAGGGTACGGTCAGAGTGGGTAAGCTTACTGGCAGCACACTGGGCTCTGAGGAGGTTGTAAAGTATGCTTTTGAAGGATGTAAGCACAAATATGGAAGAGCGAATGAAAGACATTAGACGAGTGATACAAAAGCAATCATGGCTTTCATGGGGAATTTCACACAAACGGTTACCGCAGCAGCACAGTCACCTCTATGAAATGTTTTTAACTCCCCTCACACCTTCATCGCTCATTCTCTTTGCCACAGATTTCAGTGACATGTCATTGATTAATCACGTCCATGAAACTTAATATTTATTGCACAGCTATTAAAACAGAACTCTTGACTCTTGTATAATGGTTCCGTTGCCATCTTTGACTTAAATCCAGCTTCGCAGCCATCGTCTGACTAAAGACACATTTCCAGCTCATGTAAAAAGGTAACACTACAAACACAATGCTCCTGGGGCACAAGTGAATATTTAGCATATGCTCTGCAGCACCATGCAGTGCTGATAAGGTAAGAAAATGACTGCTATGATCTGTCTCCAGTATTGACTAGTGAGCCCCTGAAGGTTATGGCCATCATCGTGTTAGAGCTATAATCAAAAATGCTGACTGCTTATTTGACAAGCTATTGATCACCCCGTATAGTCCTCTCCTTTAATATCATGCAGCCGATAAAGCAGAGCTGGAATAATCTTCAGTTATGAATAGGAGATAAGAACTTTTCAGGGTTACGGGACTTCACTGGAGAGCAGGTTTGGAATCACCTTACCCTAAAAGAGTTATCCCATATGTGGCCATGTCAAAAGAGCTGTCAATCTGTGATACCGTTGATGAACAGGGAATGAAGGTAGGAGTCCATTGCAATATTCAGTGCTTTGGATTCTGCAGCGTGTACAAGACTACATGAAAGAAAGAATTTTGCTCATTAGGTATATTTACATTAGCTCTATAACTGCGTCTCCCTGAGCAATTTCATTTTCCCCATGAATGACATGTTCAATCTCGCCAATGAACCATACGATGAGCGCAGACCTACAAAATGTCAGAGATCTGCTTTAGCAACCCATCACCAGAAAAAATAAAAAAGAGAAAGAAAGAAATGCAAGCTTAAACCAAAATGAAAATGCGAATGAAAACAGAAACGTTGTTGGCATTTAGTTACCTTTTTGTTCCACTTCTATTTTTAGGCATGAAGGGGAGAGAAATAAAGAAAACATAAACATATTATTGATGTGATAACAGGGAAAAGTCTTTATTGCAGTCGCACAACAGCACAAGAAGAGCATGGGGTTAGTGGAATAGAACAAAACATTCAATCATAAGCTTTTAGGAAGTGCGAAAGGAAGTACTGTGTCACACATGAGCCTGTAGGGAAAAAAACAGATTAATCGGGTCTTAAATTGTACAAAATGTTGTTTTGCAGTGATGGCTGTGTGATGGGGATGTGTAAAATGGATAGGACAGTACATGCCTTCTTCTATAGCCATAAAATAATTCAACCATATGGTCCGCTTACAGGCAAGCTTTTGAGTACACCTGGGAGGAAAAAAAAAAGCGCCTCACATGCAAATTGGGTACATTTCACTCTACACTCTGATGAAGCTATCTACCTAAAATACAGGAAACTGTCAGTGCTGGAAATCATTTTTAATTTCCTGAACCTCTAAGGCGTGTTCAATTACAATACGCACTCGTATACAGTGATTACTGGCAAGCAAATAGTATGTTTCCATGTATGACCCAAAAGAAAAAATCCACAATATGGTTTTATATATGTGAATAGCTGCACGTGTAAGTGCAATGTAAAACTGATTCTACAGCTCAACAAGTTTGCTGAAAGCCTCCTTAAAAAACGACTGTGGCTATTCCATCTGAACCCGCTCCACACTATATGTATTGCTTCCTCTTGTGTACAAGCCTTTTTATGTCAGTCATGTCGTTTTCCTGGTCCTGTCCCTTCCTCTCCAGTAATCCTGGTTCTAATAAGAGAGGATTAACCTCTGTTACCAGGGCTTACAAGAGTCCTCTCCTCCAAATGGAGCGTGCAACACGGTGAGGTATGGAGGTCAGCGGGTGGGGGCGGGCGGGGTAAAGTTTGAAAGATGGGAAAGTTATTAGAGGAGAACACTATTAATGCAAGGCAGTGAGCCAATGGAAAGGCAGCGAGTGAGGCGGAGCTGCGTCAGGCGAGGGAAAGAGCAAAAAAAAAAAAAAAAGAGAGAAAAATAATGGGGAGGGGAGAGGCTTTCAACAAGTCGTCTGTGTTTGTCAGATCATAAAATTGTACACTCCAACAGCACGGCACCTCATCAACAGTGAACACTCCAGCTGTCATTGAAACACGATAAGTCCATACTGGGCATTGGCAACAATAGCTCTGGGCTACAACTGAATCAACATTACCGGCAACCCAGATTTGCCAATAACTCGGAACCGCATGTGGACCCCATAGATCAAATCAAAGTAAACAGCCAAACGTCCCCGATCGAAGCCTCTTCACCTCCCGTGAGCAACGGCCACACAACAGGGACCACGGGGAGGCCGGCATTTCTGATTGAGCGATCGCTAACAGTGGCAGGAGGAGAAGAGGGTAATGATCTATAGAAAAAGGCATTAGCGGTGGGGATGTGGGAAGTGGTATACGACCCAATCGCCGGGGGAGATGGTGTGAGAAGGGAGTAAAGGTTTCGGATGAAATCCCTGACAAGTAAATACGACACTCCCAGGGCTCCTGTACAGTGTGTGGCCCTTTCGCTTGACCAGAAGACGCCGCTGGATGCAGCGAGGTCACCCCTCAGATATTCAGACTAATTTGTCCACGTCACGTCCACTCGTGGTTCCCTGCAAACACAGTAAAGGATGCTGTAACACGACCCTCGCGGATCTGCGTTTACGGCGTCGCAGATACAAGCAGAGCGGCAGGAAAAGGAGAGTGAGACGGAGAATTGATTCATTTGAAAAGCTTCTTTACTCCGCCCCACCATCCCCATTGTGACCTTAATACGATTTTGGTCACGGCTGTCATTGAGTCACTAAAAAGCACTTAGCTCTCTCATCCTCTCATCTCATCCTTTTCTCTCTCTGCCTCTCTCTTTCCCCTCTGATGTCTGAGAAGACAGTACCAAAATATGCAAGCAAACAGAAATAAA
>JAVQJF010085272.1:0-27344 GCA_036023855.1 Gadopsis marmoratus | reverse complement strand
AGTGTCTTGTGTATTTAAGTGTGTTTTGTTCTCTGTGTCTTCGTGGCGTCATAGCCAATGTCAGAGTGGGTTAAATGTTATTCGTATGTTCGTCGGTTCCAAGCCTGTATTCTTCAGCGGTTCCTGAGTTCGGCTTACGCTGGCTGTAAGTTCACTTTTTGTTAGTATCTAAATAAACGACCTGATACTTACTGGCTGTGTGCAATGGGGTTCCTCCACTCCTCCACCCACACCGAGACCTGACACTGTCTATACCCACAGATCACAGTTTCCAGTGGAAAACAAATACAACACTTCATGTGGACAAGCTCATGAATTTATCCGTTGATAGACTTCACCAAACACTGGGTGTTTAAAAAAGCGCTACAAACTCAAAGCTATAAGCAATCTGTTTTTTACAAGATTGATAAATGGTCAAGTTTGTGCAGGCGCTATTAGAGGAAGCTGTTTTCGGGTGGCCTAATTGCAACAGAAGTTGCCCCCCACCTTTCTAATAGTATCCTGTGCATCACCCCTCATTAAGAAGCAGCATTTTTGGTCCTCATAAAATTGGCTTTATTTCAGCTTTGCTCGCCGACTTGTCTGAGGCTTTGCTGATGAGCTCTCGTCATTTTAATCTGAAGAGCATGCGGGAGGAGAAAGAGCATACAGGGGAACGGGAAGACGGGAAGCAGAGATGAGGCTGCATTTGTGCACTTTTAATTAACATATGAACAAATCATTCCATTGCATTTTTAATGGGGTTCAACGATGCTTGATTCAATTAAACTGGGGGACATCAGAAGCATGCTAATTTAAGGGCAAATGAGTAATTCATGTTCAGGCACCTGCAGAGTTTGTTGCACACCTAATCCACTCAGCAAAATTCACAGACATATTTCATCTCACCTCACCTGCAGATTAAAACCCCCACTTCATTCTTCATTTTACTCAAGTCTCACAGTCATTATGTTCCACAGTAGAAAGCACTCTGACTAGAGAGTCTATACATTGATTTTCAGTTTTTTCTTTACCTCAAATGCGTGGACCTCTGAGAGTTGTACTGTGTTATGTGTAGGTGAACTAATCCATATTGCTTTGAAATACATGCAGCAGGATGAGAAATTAGGGGTCAGAAGTTCTCTCTCTGCTCTTTTCCAAGTAGAATCTAATTTTGTCCCTCTTTTGTCTATGTATCTGCCTCTTTTTCTCTCTCCACCTCTCATCTGCGACTGTGAAGCCAGTACCCATTACCCTCCAGAGGTTTGGAGCACCACATCAGGGTTTCAAAGGACATGATGAAAGCAGTCATGAGGAGTTCAGTGTTGAGGCCACCGAGGAAGTGGGTACCACAATCTGTCAAGTTTAAGACGCTTGGTGCATTAAGAGCACACTACCCTGCTATCTTCAATGCATGATGTCTGCTGAGATGAATGGGCTTAGACATTGCAGAGACAATATATTTAGATCATCTATATTGCTTTTATTGAGATGAAGAAAGATTGAATTACAAAGGGTGCATTTTAGGTTGCACACCTTTCCTAAAACAGTAGGACGTGATTGTGGTAACAGTAAACTGCAGTCCTGCTGGTCATGAGTATTCATCTCTTAAGAGGCAACTTCTTTAAATTTGGCTTCATCTTTTGGGTAAGATGCTTAATTGCCTTCTTTGCTGTAATGTTTGTAGCCATAGATGCTAAATGTGCTTAGCATAAAACAGGAGAAAATAGCTAGCCTGGCCAATCCAAGCATAAAGAAAATCCACCTACCAGCACCTCTAAATTTCACTAATATATACATTTTATATTGTGTTATTTATTCCGTACAAAAAATTGAATGATAAACAACTGCTTCCACTACTTAAGCTAAGCTAACTATCTGCAGGCTGTAACTTCATATCTAGCGTACTGACATGAGCCTGGTATCCATCTTATCTAGCAACTCCAACTAATAAAGATGAAAAATAAAAGAATAATAGAATAGAAAGAAAAATAAAGAATACCAACCAAGTCTGTCATAATGTAGCTTTGAAGAATAGTGATTTATTGAGGAAATCCCTTTAAATATTGGTTAAAAGAAATCTGACGTTGAGTCAAATGTTTCTAGTATTCAAGGTATTTTTCTAATTTATGTCTGTAGCACTATCTTTTAAATCACCACCTTTTACAGTAAATTTAATGATTTCTCAAGACAACACCAGTGACAGTGGTCCAAACTGTAGAAAGAAAAATAAAAGGCTGTATTTAGCTCTTCACTTTCAAAGGCATATACAGAATCTGCTGTCTGAGTATTGTATTCAAACAATTAGCAGGAATGAATGAAAAGTGGCCTCTGGGTAAATTATATATCAGAAACAACATGTGTGCTTCTGACAGACAGAAGGCAGACTTTATCTTTTGCTTCTCAAAGTGGCATTCATTTTATCCTCCAAGCAACGCCTGTTTCAGCAAATGCTGTCCTTGGCCATTCGACAATAAATTGTACTATATGAAATAATCGCAGTAGTTGGGTAACAGGTCATGTAATGTGGCTTTGGAGAGATCAGGCATCAGTTGTGCTGCTGGCTCCCTTTGGTTGCTTTCATTGAACTGTGGACATTTTGAGACACTACTTAGGTTAACGGTTCATATTTCTTTGAAAAGAGAGGTCAGTTCTCCTCTCTCATTATGATCATTAGAAATGTAATTACCCTTCTCTCATGCACATGCAATAAGTGGTGGCAGGTCTCCCCTCATAGAAACTGATTAAAGCGCTTTAACACACATGCAGGGTTGGCTGAAAGAAAATGGTTGGGTTGAAACAGACAGAAAGACAAAGCTACAAGAGAGGCCTGCCTGACAGACAATTTTCCAAAGGAGAGGGTTCAGGCTCAATCGCCATTCTCAGGAGTCATTGTTTCACCAAAGACAAGCTCCAACGGTACCAGTCTCCATGTTCAGATGACTAAACTAAATCACGTCTCTGTGTTTTCTTGGACTTCTGCTCTGCTCTTGGATTTTTTTGTGCAACAACCCTGTCAAAATTCCCCAACCAATAGAATACCAGCTGTAGTATCAACCAATGAAATGATAGCTGCCTCGTTGCAGGCGCGTTCACTTTAGTTCTTCCAGTGTCCCTCCGAGCGGTTACTCTTTAACTGGGGTCATCCACTCTCGTCATCCAAGACTTTATTATATCTACAGTAAATATATGCCTGTATATATATACTTTTTATTTTACAATAATAGCTGCATGTAACAGTCGTATAGCACACCAGCTTTATTGAAATATATTTATCATCATTTATTAAATGAAACTTCTTTCACTCCTTCTTTCACCCTTTTGAAAAACTGTGAATAAAGGAAACAATGACTGTTTTTTAATTTAATCTTTCTTGAGACAGTCCTTTATTGTAATTGACAAGCTGTGACCTCCTTGAGTGGATTAAGAAGATGAGTTTTCTCTGACACACAGAGTGAGAAAATGATTGCTCTTATACGTCATCGCTGTGAATACATTCATTGAATTATAATAATTACAGGCCTTTGTTCAATTGAAGAGAAAATCTGACATACTTGTCGTCTCATTTTTGGTTACTTTTGTAGAAAGCACAGCATAATAACACCTCCATGTATGTGAGCGTCATGTTTTTACCTGCTGTAGAAAGGCAACAAATTTGCATATGAAGTTGCCAAAGATCCATCCAGGGAGAGGATAGAGGGTAGCGGTGAAAGGGACGCAGCACACCAAGAAGATGATGTCAGTGGCGGCCAGGTTTGCTGCACAGAGAGAAAAACAACACACCGGATGTCTACAGCACAGTGTTTCCCAGATAGTGTATCTAAAGTTGTGTTGGGTAAATATCACATTTAATGAATTTAAGAGGAACGTCTAACACCCTTTTAATCCTGTGACGGTAAAGGGTATGCTGGATTATTATACTACATTTACAGTATGTGCAGGCTTAATAACAGCACATTAGTGCTAAAACAATGAATCAGTTAATCAATAGTTGATCGACAAAAAAGGAATGAGCTGTTCGTGTCATTTTTCAAGCAAATATGCCAAAAAATGATCTGGTTCCTGGTCCTCAAATGTAAAGACTTGCTTGTTTTGTGAGTTTTCAATGCCACAAGTCCTCCAAAATGAACATAAAAATATGTTGTTTTTCCAAGCCCTCTAGAACGAGACATAGAAGTGTTTTGTCATCTGACGCCCCTATCGGCAGGAAACATTATTTGTCTTTGCCTTCCAAACCTGTTACAAACCACTGTTGAAAAATAAATCACTTTTATGATGTGGCAATAGGCACATCTTTAAATGTGGTTGAGGTTTGGTTAGGTTTAGGCCCAAAAACAACTTGGTGAGGTTTAGGAAAAGATCATGGTTTGGGTTAAAATGACTACGTTGCTTGATCGGACAAACCAAGACATTTGCATACTGTATGGTAACTGGGATGGGTATTTACGACTATTTTATAGATCAAACGATTAATTGATTTGAGAAAAGTGGAGAACCTTATTGACGGATAAATTGATAATGAAAATAATCTTTATTGTAGTTGCAGCTCTACACCACATCCAAAAGTTAAATCTGTATCCAAACAGCCTGGAGGGTGTCACGTGGATCAAGGATTCCGACATGGGCCCCTCTTTGAGAACCAAAGTAAAATAATGTGATTCAAGTTTTTACTGAACTGAATCCTAAATTAATGTTTATCTGTCTGATCCCAGTGTGCTACATATGTGATAATAAATAGAGATTTATCCCGTTTATCTCGCTGCGCAATGGAAACGTGCATCAATTCATGTTTTCGTTTGCCAATTTTCTGGAAAGTCAGTTAAAATTTGTGCTACATTTGGATGGAAACTGGATTTTTGTTATGAAGCAAAAAATAAAGATAGAGATAATACTTTGTTTGGACTTTAAAAATGTTTTTTATTGTTGTTTACTTCAATATCCTGAATGCCCTAAGCATTATCTGCAAGGTAGCCAAACCTTTTCAAATAAGCACAAACAAGCTTCACACATTTTAAGTCCTGAGCTCTCGAGCCATAGAAATTGCTTACTACTTTCACAAATGAATTATTCCAAACACCCCCTGCAGACAATTATTTCACAATTTGTAATTCAAGACAACAGTCTCTTCCTCTGATGGTAAAAGTGAAACCTGTAACCAACATGGACATTCTTACACATATCTGTGTACGGAGCTCCCTCATGGACCCCTGAAGGTCTTTTGAAACCACTGTTGGCATACAATGAATCACTACTGCACAGATGAAAGAGATGCATCAAATAACTATATGATGCATTTGAAGTTGATGCACTGGGAGTTCATATAAGTACACATATACTTTGAATGTGTTTTTGCATCTGTCACTTTAAGAAACTGCCAGAGCTCAGACATACAAACAGGTACTTTTTGCTCTCACTCACCTATGTAGAAGTTGGTTGCCGTCCTCATCTGCCTGTGTTTGGAAATGACATAAATAACCAGAGAGTTGCCCACCAGTCCGACCAGCATGATGAGGGCGAAGAAGAGGGGGACCAGCCAGGCATCTGTGAGGAAGGGGTGCTGACCTCCTTCCTCCTCCTCATCGTCCCCACGTCTTCCCAGAGAGAAGTTTGCCTCGGAGCCATTGATCCAGACCTGCTCGGTGGTGTTCCAGAGCTCCTCGGAGGAGTACATTGTGACAGGACGGGAAGGATGATTGAGAGGGAGGTGAGAGGAGAACTGCTGAGGGAGAAGAGCGGGTTGTGAGAGGGATAGAGGAGAAGAGATGGCGAGAGAGAGAGAGAATGTGCAGTATGTGCTTATGTGAGAGGTTCAGCCACTGAGTCCTGGGTGCCCTCAGGCTAAAGGAAGGAGAGAAATGTGGAGAGTTCAAAATGGAGAAAGAGAAGAGGGAACTATGGGGGGGTGAAGGCAACAGAGTAGACTGAGAGAGGAGGAAAGATAGAAGCACAGTAATGAGTGGTGAGGCGAGGAGCAAGGTAGGTTAAAGCTGACGACGGATAATACGCTAAGAGGGAGAGTGTCTCTCAGGAAAAACTGAACGTGGGAAGGAAAGAAATGGAGGAGTGAAAGGAAAGGAAGCAGGGAAAAGTTATCAAGGTGAATGTACAGGTGGAGGGATGAAGGAGACAGAGGGAAAAGGGGTACAGGGGTACAGTTGCGGAGAGGTGGTCATTTCATTGCAGCCCGAAGCAGGAACATAAGAGAGAAATTAGACGTGAAGAGGACACAGACGAATACACAGCGAACGAGAGACGAGATAATGCTTGTTTTCTTCAGGTCAGGTTGGATGAAAACTGTCCCTCTGTTGCCACCACATCACCCGTCATGCTGTGTTGCCTATTTGCCGGTTAAGAAAGCCTCCAGGCAGCCTTGGGGATTTGTTCACAAGGAGCAGGGTGAATGCTGAGAGGCAGACAGACGTCTTCTATGAGCTCAGTCATCAAATACTCAAAGGTGAACAATCCACTGTACTGGCAGCTTCTTTTCTTGAGTTGGTTATCGTCTCTCTTTGTTCCACCGCTGTTTATCTCCGTGGTAAGGTTCAAGAATGTTTACACTCTGTGTCTTAACCTTCCGTTCAGGGCTTTCTGCTCGGCTTTGAAGGAAAGAAGAGTCACAGAAGACAGGCTCGTGTGGGAGTTTGACAACCTTGAAGAAAAACAAATGAGCCTGGTTTTAAAAAAAAAAAGTAAAACCCTCGAGCGTCATGCGTTGTTCCTTCTCCAAGCACAGCTGAGTTGACTGCAATTTATGTTTCAGTGAAAAATTGCCTGAGCAGAGACCGGAGAGCGAAGGAGATGCTGAGAGCTTTATAGTACGAGCAAGTGCAAGGACACACAGTGGGGAGAGGAGGTACACACACACACACACACACACACACAGTGAGTCTGAATGCACGTGGGCTACGGCATGATTCTGGGATAAATAGCTGATGTCAGGGTCTCCTAGCAACGTTATCCCTTAATCCATCTTTTTCTAGCAGTTTGCCAAAAAACTCTGTCTGTCTCTCTCACTCTCTCTTCTCATTCTGTTCCAGAGAGAATTACAACGTCCTGCAGCTGACATAGATAACATACCTCTGAACAGAAAGAGAGTAGACAGGAAATAGCAGCAGTGACGTCAATGTCAGGTAACGTCTCAGGTTTAAGCTTCTAGATACATTTTGTGAAATAATAGCCATAAATAACAGTATGTAGCATAAAACGTCACTCAAAGGTTTCATTATTTATTACATATTGAAAATATATTTTATATTTAATATCTGACAGTATTATCTGCATTATTTTTGTCCATTTGTTGGATATGAAGACCATCTATGGTGGAGAAGCAAATCATGAATAGATAAAATAAAAAGAAGATATTTGGTACTTACGTCCAAACACCTGCAAAGAATTTAAGGATGTGCATGTGCGTCTTGCTCCACCTTATGTGGGTCAACCAATTAGCTGTAGTTTACACTCAATTCTTTTCTATGGATTAAAAAGGCATATTTAATAAATAAAGAGAGTGTCTACACTTTGTCGCAGGGAGGTGGTTGGTGGAGGACTGTGACACCAGAGTCCGAGTTCGCACCCGGACTCCCGACGGGGGCTCAGTTTAGGCAACATAAGCAGTTTGGTTAAGTCAAAGGCAAGATCGTGGTTTTGGTTGAATGTTAATAAACATGTTGTGTCACTGCAGACTTTTCTGTAACGAAGATCATGATCTTTCCAAGTGCTGGCAGTGGCTAAATTCAATCATTAAAAAGTTTAATAGTCCTGTTGTTACAATAAGCAAATATTGTGTTGCGAGATCTGATATTTTGACGGAAAACAAATGAAATGTTGTCAGTGAACATCTCACTGATTTGCCAGATATGTCAGTTAACATTTCCATCATCCAGCTGGTGTTACGTGTCCCTAAAAACATATTTGTTGTTGCAAATGTAGCTTATAAATATAGTTTCCAGGAGACGGGGATGATTCTGACCCGTCCACTGCCTTCATGGAATCAGTAAAGAAGGACAAAATAGCACATTATCCAAAATTTTAACTCATGACATGTGTTAACTGAAAGTCCAAACCAGACTGAGTGTATTGATATGTGGCTCTGAGCTCAGTGGTGGAACAGCTTAGACACTATTTGGCATTCTGAGGACTGAGGAACCTGCACTTTAGGATCTACTAATGGAAGACACAGAGGAAGAAATTAAATGGTAATGAGCAAACAGAGACAGTGGGGGATGAGAGATCGGGACAGAATGAGAATAAGAGAGTAGGGAGAAAGGGGGGTCGAAGTGGGAGAGGCGAAGTTGAACAGGACGAAAGTGGCTGACTTTTAATGGGTTTATGCAGGAGTGGTAATTGTTTTGTGAGCAGAGAAACCCCAGCAGTCTACAGATAATGTTGGGGTTAACGGTTCAGGTAGCAGAGGAAAGGGACACAAATGCAGACAGCACAGGCAGACTGGAGGAGTTTTGACAATTTAATAAGAACAGAAGGACACTTACAGCAGCTAAGGCTGGTGGGTAGGTGAACACAAACAGTAGGAACAGGGTGTAAACCAGTTAGGGGCAAAGCAAACACAAGCATGAACAAAACCGCAAGGAACAAAACAACGGAGCAGGTATAAATAGATAAGACACAAACGAGGAGGCAACTAACAGGTGAATGAAATGAGCACAGGAGGGAAAACTAACAAGAACCGGAAACACGACCAAATAATGTGGGGGATGAACAAAGACAATTTTTCACCGTTTATCCCTTTCTTTTAACTCAGTATGCAGACGTCTTACCAGCGTATGGACACAGTGTGAGTTAATGCCTCAGAATACATTTAGATTTAGTTTTGAGCTCTCCTGTGTTGTTCCCTTCATTCTGAACCTCCATCTGTCAGATCGAAGGGAAGAAAAATCAATCCAAATAACTGAATCATAAACTATTGATAGGGCTTTAATTAAAGCTGCCCTCATCAATATTTTAATAGAGCAAAAGACTACTGAAAGGTTCACTCATAGTGACAAACCCACAGAGAAATAACCCCCGATAGTTCCTCTCAGCTCTACAGAGCATTGTAGTGTCTTTGAGTTCATCATTTTGGTTTTAAGACAGCTTTGGCTCACTCTCACCGCTCTCATCAGCATTGTTTCCTGTCGCAGCAGGCAACAGTTTACAGCGAAAAAGCTGTGATGAAACGACTGCGCCAACCTGTCCAACATAAAGCAGCAGAAAGACAAAGTCAGTGACTAGCTGGTGAGCATGGAGGAGCACTTAGCAGATAAAGAGCCACATATTTCTCCCAGGACTTGGTGAACAAGACAGACCTAAGAAATGAGTGAATATTGGACTAGCAATTGTGATGCATCAATCCCAAAGCACTGTTTCTTTTACAATGAAGGAGGAGGCACGATGTTCTCACATGAAATGAGCATCCAGTAGGAAAATGTGAGTGCATACTATGTGGGAGAATGTGTTGATGTTACATGGAGGGTAAATGCGTATATACTACCCTCAAGCAACAACCAAGTGCAGCAAGTCAACAGATTTGTTGTACAATTTGTGTGATCAGTTAAAGTCCAACTAAAAGTAAACATTAACATTTTTGCCATTACATTAATGAACAGTATGTCTTCCTGGTCTTTTGACTTTGGGTTCGGCCAACAATATCTGTAGTGTAATTTAACTGGCGAAATATCCGTGTGGGCAGGGACCGTAAATAGGTTTTTGTACGTTGCATGAGGTACATTATTGCACATATCAATATCGGTATTGCACATTGTGTGAGTTCTCAGTTCTCAGATCTGGAAGTGTGGGCTACTGGGAGCAGTGCTGATTGTAAAGTCTGACAGCGGCAGGAAGGAAGGACCTGCGATATCTCTCCTTCACACACCGCGGGTGAAGCAGCCTGTCACTGAAGGAGCTGCCCAGTGTTGTTAAAAGGTCCTGCGTGGGGTGGGACGTTTTCTCCGTCAGAGATGATGGCTAAGCTATCATTCTCCTCTCCTTCACCACCTCCACTGGAATGAGGGGGCATCCCAGGACAGAGCTGGCCTTCTTAACCAGTTTATTCAGTCTCTTTCTGTCAGCAGTGGAGATGCTGCTGCCCCAGAAGACCACACCGTAATAGATGGCCGATGCCACCACAGAGTCAAAGAAGGTCCTCAGACCTGAGTGTCCTCAGGAGATACAGTCTACTGTAAGAAACCTAAAAAAAAGAAATGCTGTCAGATGACAACTGGGGGTTCTCACAGAAAAGTCCACAAGCACAACAACTAACGGGACATTTTTCACACAAAAAGCACAGTGGTCACTAACATCACTAGCGAGGTCCCAGTGAAACACGGAGCCAGCTGAATAATGCCAGGACATACTGCACAGTAGTGTCAAGCTGCGACTCTCGTGTTTCCACTTTGAACACATGAGCAGCTACACTTCTGCAAAAATGTTGCATACAGGATGTAAGGAAAGAATTCGTGTTGTGAAGTCCAGTTTGACTAAGAAAATGTGGCCCTGCATGCTTGGGTGTTATCGAGTGCAGATCTCAACCTTTGATTTACATACTTAAGTTTATTTACTTTGCATAACAGTAAAATATGCACTGCGACATGTTTGGAAGAAAACACTATTCTTTGTCTTTCATTGAAATTGCAAACTAGAAGCATGATGTTTTAAGGGGCAAAACATGGCTTTAGGCTACTTTAAGCTCTTGAACCCTGACCAGATCCCCCCCCCCCCCTGCTTTAGGAGACCCACACTCCGTGATGGACCTAGACCTGACTGGCCCAAGGTCTGCAATCATTTCCAATATCAATGAACTTACTAGAAATATGTCACTAAGGCAGATCACTGTGCTGACGTCAAGACAATTAAACAAGGCGCAAGGTCTTGATTCTTACTGACTTGTCCGTTTGCTGGCTTTATTGCGTTCATTGTGTGATCTACTGGACATGTTCATGATCAGCTTGTTGTGAAACGGCTGCCTGTGTGAAGCACTTTGTAAACTTGGTTTTGGAAAAGTGCTCTAGAAATAAAGATTATCACTATGTCTTCCTCTTTGGAAAATGTTTTGTTTTTGTCCATAACAGACAAAATGAGTCAACAATAGATGGCTCCTGTGGGGGGGGGCTCTCACTTTAACCCACCCCTGCATCACTGCTGACGCAAAATGTGGGAAACGAAACCTCAGGCTGCTGTTTCCCCGGTGAACATCAGTCCACGGTGTTTGAGAGTCCAGCACCGAGCCCGTCCGGTTGTCACGTACGAAAAACGAAACTCATCGCGCCGCTACTGTTGCGCAACGCGCGTGCGCGGCCCATATAAACGAATCACTCCCCGCGGCGACTCGTTCCTACCAGTTCGCATCATAAGAGTAGTTCGCTGAACTCGCGCTGGCCCGCGATCGACGCGCTCCAGATGTGCGCCGGTTCAGGGAGGGGCCGCCTGCACAGCGGTGAGTCTGCACGCGACGCAGCAGCTGCTGCTGTTGTTGTTGTTGTTGTTGTTGTTGTTGTTGTTGTTGATGATGATGATGGTCAGAAAACGGTCACGTTAGCTTCAATGAGCGCGGAGGACGTCAGCGAGGAGATCAGCCCGTTTCCGGTAATTCCTGCTGCTGTCGCCGTCATTAACAGCTGCTTCGATCCGAATCGTTGACAACAGGAGGCTGAACTTGACGGTTAATGACAAGAATTTTATTTTGAGTCAATAGTTGAATTTTGTCTTTGTTGAATTGCAGGGCGTGTTATTGTGTTGTACTATAAAATATGCTACAGGTCAACACCTACTTTTAATATAACTCCTTGGTCATGTGAGGCAATTTGTGCGTTTGATTTCTGTGAGTCTGGGCTGAGTTTTTAAAAAATGTGCAACCGCGCCACCTGCTGGAATTAGGGCGCAAGCTGGTCCCGACCTGCTTTAAAAAACAAATTTTTGAATTTCAGTATCAACTCATAGACTTATATTAGAATGACAGCAGCCTGTGATCAGGATGCCATTAGGCATGTGGAGGTGGTCTGGCCTGCACCGTGATTAGATCTCAGATGAGAAAACATCTGCCCAGCAAGTTGAAAGGTCACCTGACTCTGACAGTAACTAGCAAGCCTTTCCTTGCAAGAAGTCATCTTAAAATGAATGATGTCTGTCCATGGCAGTGCTTCCTAACTAACTAACCTGACTCATTTGTATACTGAGATCCCAGAACGTGACGTGAATGCGTATTAATATCAGGTGTAAATGCAATGACCCGTGGACTGAATGTCATCATGCAGTTAATGAATCCAGATTTGCATCGGTAATACCAGGTGTAACTGGTGACCAGAGCAACAAGCACACTTTGTGTCCTTCCTGGCCGTCTACACCTTGAGTTTTAATGCCATACTCCTCAAACTATTCCAAACAAACAAAACGTGGCATGAAATTACTTAGCAAAAATAAGAATGACTCCTATTGGCTTTCTGAATTGAATATATTACACACTAACTGTCGTGCCGTCTTTTCCACTGCTTTCTTTTTCAGACACATTCAAGGAAAGTTGGACATTTCTCAGACTTTGGCCTTCAGCTTGCCATAGATGATGACAAGTATATTCAACCTGTCATATGGTCCCTTAGTTAATCACACTTGTTTCTAAATCTGGGTCTAATGTGATTGACTGCAACCAGAAAAGCGAGCTCTGAGCACATTCCTAGTACAATCTGCAGGGCCACTACGCCTTTTCCTGCTAAGTTGTTGACTTTAGCATTATGAACGTATCACAATGTCAGCTAGTGGGTCCAAACTGGCTCCTCTGTTGTCAAAACATGACCTCAAACTTGTATGCACTCGATGCTCTGTCGAGGAGAAAGAAATTACATACACGCTGAGATCAGTCCACCACCAGTGTGCACGCGATCTCCTGCTCTGCAAAGCCAAAGGTGGCAGAAAATGGAGGCCTGTTTCCAGGCGACCCACGTTTCCAAAGCCGAGTCACTATGAGGTGTGTTGCTTCTTTGTGGAGGGCTTTGGTTGCACATACCACAAGAACCGGTGCACCTTTGCCAGGAGCGATGAGGAAGCAGCCGTGTGGACATTTGAAAAGTGTCACAAATTAAACCATGTGCTTCTCTGCGATCTTGTAGCTCAGTCTGAGAGCGGATCGGACCCGCCTGATGACTCTGGACCTCTGGGTGACCTCTCGGCAACCCTAGATTTGAAGGCTGTGTGTGATCTGTGTTCCATCAAGCAGAAGGAAATAACTTACACAGTTCAGTCAGTTAGTCACAAGTGTAGAACAAATCTGCTTTTAGCCAAAGCCAAAATCTCTAACCAATGGAGGCCTGTCTCTGAGCGGCCCACATCTGGACAATTTGGTCAAAATGTTTTTTACCAAGTTTGTAACCACTTTGTGGAGGGCTCAGGATGTACCCAACACGGAGAGAGATGCACTTACGCTAGAAGCTATGAAGAGGCCAGCGTATGGAATTATGTTAGAGACAAAATAATTGATATAGACGAGTTAATCAGACTCGTAATTGAGTCTGAGCATATTCCGGTAACGCCAGAGCATGCAGCTGAAGGCATACGCCACCAGTTTTCAGGTGAATTCATCGAGCTCTGTAAAGACTGCTTTCACGATCGTCCACAAAAACTGACGACCAAAAGGTGGAATGCCACCTGCTCAGCAGATGCGGCGCACCCCTGGGACCCTGTCTTGGTTCATCACCTATCAGAGAATCGCGGGAAGAACATCTACAGCCAGGTGCGCCCTCTTCCCCCAAACTGTCAGTTCAAGTACTGCAGTCATGTCAGGCAAGGCAAACCCTGCTGGCACGAGGCCGGTCACTGCCGGTCCGCCCAGAGTGACGTGGAGATGGCTGTATGGAAAGCGGAGCACAGCGGGCTCCCCGTTCGGCCTCATCTCCTTCAGGCAAATTTGCGGGAGCAAACGGCGCCCAGGCAGGTCACCATGTACTGCAAAGTCTGCCTCCTGGTCCTGTCCTCCGCAGAGAGCTTCTACAAGCACTGCTCCTCTTTGGAGCACGCCCAGTTACTCACGGAGGACACCACTACCAAGTGGAGAGGACGACAGCCTCCACACGACTGCCGAGCTGAGCTTTGGCTGTGTGAGAGGTAAACGGCACTACTCTCTTTCACATGTTTTTACAACCATACTGTGCTGCTTCACGTAGGTTCTTTATCATGGCTTTTCAAAACACCTCAAATTTAACCCATTTTTGTTTTTTTACCAAAGATGCCTTACCTTACCAGAATTGCATATAGCTGTATGTGGCTAACCCACTTTTTCTGTTTTATCTTATTTGAGGGATAAGGCTAGTGACATTCTGTATTTTTATTATTGTCAACAAATGTCACGAAAAGGCCAAAACCAGCAATGTGTTAGTTTTTCTATCAGTACTTTCCGACTTCCCCAGTCAGTCTGTGCTCCAAGCCTAATTTTTTTAGATGCACATATAAATATATATGTGTCATGAATACATACTTTCATCATCTCTTTGTCATTTCCTACAACAGCTGGGCACTTTAGTTTTTTTACAAACAGACCTCAAATAGGAGGAAATAGTGAATTTTTGGGGGGACTACTTTCAGCAGCAGATACATAATACATAATAAGTATTTCACTTTTGTTGTTTGCTTTGTTTTATTTTAGGCATTTGTACTCCTCCATAGTAAGGAGACTCCAAAACACCCCCCAAAAACAAGCAACAAAAAAAGTAGTATAATGTAAATGAGTGTGAATCTTCTGAGAAACATTTTGATGTCTTTTTATGACTGCAGTTTGACTGACACATTCTTTGCATTATACTGTTAAAACTGCCATTTCGTCCTAGACCACATACGTGCGAGTACGGCAACAAGTGCCCAAAAGCTCATTCTGTGGAAGAACTGCAGGAGTGGATGATGCGCGTTGCAGAAGAGAAGGAGATCAGACATAACATCGGAGCCCAGGGGCTTATGTGCTATAACGAAAGGCTCTTGGAGGAATACAAAAACAGCAGTAATGAAGTGTACATTGTGAGTACGAGGCTCTGATCTTTTGTGCTGTTATTTTTTTAAATTCTGTTGATGGTTTTGTCAGGATGTGCCATCTGAGAGGCACGCTGTCTTTGAATTCAGACTTTATCGCTCACAAACCCTGCCAGGCTTTACTTTACTTTAGCCTACCAGAGGCACTCATCACATTTAAGTATAGTGATGCTTCCCAAAGACTTGCAACACTTTTTGAATCGGCTATTTATCACATACAGAGGTATCAACAACTAGATATCATTTAGGCATAACAAATATAACAAGACTAAACTTGACTAAATGTATGTTTGTTTGTTTTTAATATCACTAATTGACAGTTGATGAATCAGTTTAGTCTTCGGTGTATCACCATCATAAATCACACTATTTTAATTCACTATTTCAAACACTGAACAGATATCAGAGCAAATTGACGATGTCAGCGTGTCTTGCGACAAGGATTTAATTGTGGCTTGTGAGCACGTCAATTCGACACTGCAATGGAACTTTCAAGTTGAAACAGAGGTAAGACTTTTACAATAATGGTACGAAAGTTGGTTACTTTTCCTGTGTCGAATGCCAAAACTGGTCCGGCTGCTGAGTATCTAACTTCAAACAAACGCTGCTTGTGCGCTCTGGCACACGTTTCACTTGTACAGTAGATTGGGACCAGTGTTGACAAATTTGAATGGCAAAAAAAAGCCCAATCAAATTTGTAATTTACATGTAGGAAAGAGTGTGTGTGTGTGTGTGTGAGTGAGTGTATATATATGTTACAATCTATCCTATCTATCTAATAAAGTTGTCACTCATTTGAACAGATGTTCAAGGATTTACATAAAGTCTTTTATCACAGAGCCATGACAGAATAATCATTTTAACATTTCAACCTACTGAATAAGTGACCTTTAGCTCATCCGTTATCAGTGATTGCATGTCGAGCTGAGAGGGAAACACTGACTGAGCTGCACGGGAAGCGTACAATACCTGAGCCTCATTGGTCACTGTGGTTGTGATCAGTCTAGTCAAGCTGATAGTAAACAATAGCCTCAGTAATTTTTCTGTGTAAAATAGCGCCTATACAGTAATGTTTCTCCATCCTCATGTCCAGGGCAGTCTTTTTCACTTTTGGGTCTTATTTCCTTGCTATTTTGCGACGGTTGATTACCGCTTTGGTTTCACGTTTGTAGCTCTGTGGGTTAAATTGTGCAAGTAACACAAGCGGTCAAGACCAGCCAGCTGAAGACAGACGAGGTGACAAAGTCAGTGTTGTTTAATAGTTAGTGCTGTAGTGCATGCCGATTTGTCTTGACCCCAGTAACACATTTTATTTCATTTAATTTAAAGTAGATTTGATCTGTAAAGCCCAAGATCACAAATTTGCCTCAAGGGGCTTTAAAACCTGTACAGCATACGACGCTTTCTATCCATAGATTCACGATGCAGGTGGAGAAAAACACATTTTTTTTAAATAATTAAAATTATAGCTGCAGCGCCAGGAACTGGAAAGACTTTTATTAGCCAATGAGCAGGCTTGACAACATTTCAATAATTAAGTCTGGGTGAAACAAACATGCAGACAAGATATATCTTTAGCTATGTTGCTTAGGTGACAGAAGGCGGTTTTGGTGATTTCTTTAATATGCTGGTCAGAAGAGGTAGGTAGGCAGGAGGTAGGTTCGAACGTAACCCCAAGATTTGTGGCTGTCAAACTTCGGTGAATCAATCAGTCAATGCTGAATTTTAGACTGTTGAATTACAAAAGCTAGTGGAACAGAGGTTAGGAGGAAGACGTAGGCGGAAGGCTTGCCAATGGCAGTGCAAGTGTCATAAACAGAGAAAGGAGAAAGAATGAGACAGACGAGACAAGTGCTTCTGTGCAGTCTAGCTTCGCTCAGCCGAATTTATTTGCCAATATACATAATATTTCTTTTTTTCCTCCTCGTTTGTATTTTGGTTTCCATGTTATATCAATAACAAAATCAATACAGTTCCCAATAAGAGCAACAATATTAAAAATACAACAATCAAGAGTTCAATCAGTGTACTACCATATTAACGAATACTCTTCAGTCCATTAACTGATGTTTCCGCTTAGTTCACCACCATTTAGTTCACCACCATGCAAAAAGAAAACATGAATAATGAAATGTAGACTCACAGGTTCCATTATTTAACCTCACCTCATGGAGAAAATAAAAAAAGGAGCACATTACTACTAATGACTGTCAAAGTCTAACTTTTCATAAAGTTCAGGAATATACATCACACTGTAACACTAATAAAATAAATTTGGAACAAGCTGTTATATCAGGAAAATAGTATTTAACCCAAAAGCTTTACCATCAGGATAATATTCCCTAAATAACAACTTGAACCAAATTACATAAAATGTGAGTGTGCATCCCATGAGCTAGCTGAGAGATTCAGAGGAAGTGGAAGACACTGGGCTGGCAGGAACAACATACCCAGCAGGCGCAGAACCTGGAGTGGACTTGGACAAAATGACAGAATGCCCTGAAGTTAAATGCAATGTTTAACCGTTGGCCTAACTCCTCTGTGCTCTGTCCCTCTTCTTGGTGTCAGTGTAGTGTTCACACTGTCTTCAACTTTATGACACACTACTGTCATAGTATGCTTAATTGAAACTTTTCTGTATATACAGAGGCAGCTTGTGCATGTGGCGCTGCTGAAACAAGAACCAGGAGCTTCATTCACCCTTGGTGACGTCAGTTCTGTGCCCTGCATCTACTCCTCAGGTGATCACTTTCTCAGTGAAGACACAACCTATGACATCACTGTGTCTTTCACAACCATCAACCCAGGCCTGTATGAGCAGTGGTTAGTGCTAGATTTCGACATGAGACCAGTGCTCTTGAAGAAACTCAGAGTAAGAGTTGGCCAGCTGTCACTGGATGACATTGAACAACCAACTGTGACTCGTGGAGCTGCCTTCCAAAGTGTTGAGCGTTGGCATAGAGGGAACAGGGTTATCATCCCGTGCTCGTCCAGGACAGAAGAACAGGAGGAGCTGTTGAAGGAGTACAAGCCTCCTCGAATTAGCTTTCTGTATAAGCCTTCCTACAACAGCCAATCACCTTTGAATCATGAGAACTACAAAGAAAGAATGCATCACTTCCTGTACAATGAGGAACAGGCAGAGGACCAGGTTGTTTCAAGGTAACATGCCGATCTCTATCCTTTTCCTTTTATATCGTTTGGAATTTGCATATATTTATGAAACAATACCTAAGATTTTTTTTTGTTCTTATTTACTTTAGACTAAATGTTTGTGGAGAAATTACAACAATGGATATACTGAACAGTACAAACTGTGGCATGATGAAAGCTCCTGTGGGAGAACTGTACTGTGCTGTCTCGATCCCTTATAATCTCACACCAGACACTCCTGAGGGACTGGCTTTAAAGCGAAGCATCAAGTCTGGCCTGATAGCCCCTTTATCTTCAAGTGGTCAAACCTCCAAGGTCTATGAAGCCAACATTCTGAAAGGCACAACGTGTGAGAACAAAATGTTTTTGCATCTGTCAAAGAAATGCTGCTCAGATCTTAACCTCAAAAGCAATGAATCGTATCAAATGGAGGTGCAGTTTCAGCTGAACCGCCACAGCTTCTGCACCATGCACAAGGCTGTAGACCTCCTCCCTGATACAAAAAGAGTGCTACCAGACCTTAAAAACTGTGACGTTCCCGTGAATAACATCCCCTATGAGAAGCTGAATACAAAGCAGCAGTCAGCAATTGACTTTATCACAGGCAATTCCAATGTCCAGAAATTTGTGGCGCCACTCCTCATTTATGGACCATTTGGAACTGGGAAAACATTCAGCCTTGCTACAGCAGCCAAAGAGCTTTGCAAGCAGCCTCACAACAAAGTGCTGATTTGCACCTACACCAACAGGTAATGCATACTATTGAAAATGGGTTTAAAGAAATATTGATTGATTGCTACATATGGACACGCAAGCATCGCGTTTTTCTTTTTTAAATCTGTGTTACTTTCAAGTGTTAATCTAGGCTAAGAGGTTTTACTATAAAAATGCCAACATGTCCATGAGCCCATGTTTCCTTTCAGTTCTGCAGATCTTTACGTCAGAGATCACTTCCATCCATTCATCGACAAGAACAATGATGGAATGAAGCCAATTCGTATAAAAGCAAACAAACACGGGAGTGCTTTGGCTGCCACAGATAAGATTACTTTGAAATACTGTTTTCTTTCTGAAGATGGACTGCATTTTTTGCAACCTACAAAAGCAGCCCTAGATCGCCACAAAATAGTCATAACCACAACGACAATGGCAAGACTTTTTCATGACCTAGAGCTTCCAGAGGGATATTTCACCCACATACTCATTGATGAAGCCTCTCAGATGCTGGAATGTGAAGCCTTGATGGCCCTGGGTCTTGCCGGGCCAAACACCAGAGTTGTTTTGGCTGGAGATCACATGCAAATGGCACCCAAGCTTTTCTCAGTTGATGATCATCACCGTTCGAATCACACACTCCTTAATCGCTTGTTCCACTACTATCAAGGCCATAAGTGTGATGCTGCCCAGAACAGCAGGATCATTTTCAGCGAAAACTACCGCTCAACCAAAGAAATCGTGGAGTTTGTGTCCACCCATTTCTACATTGGCAAGAATGATGTCATCAAAGCTACTGGAAATATTCCGGCTCCTGCAAATGGCCGTGCCCTAACGTTTCACCATGTTAGGGGAGAGTGTCTCTTGGAAATGGTGTCTATGTCTTGGTACAACAAAGAAGAGGTTGCCAAAGTGGTTGACGCAGTAAAAGAGATTATGGCACACTGGCCATCGACCTGGGGGACCAAGGACCCAAGCTCAATCTGCGTTCTCTCAGAGGGATCTCAGGTAAAGTAAATGTTTTAGTTGTCAAAAGACTGAAATGAACATCTTAATTACATCAGTGATACGGTGAAGATTTCTGCATGAACACATTAGTACGGTCATTGTTAGATATGGTCAAAGTTGTAATAGTTTCATTATCTAAATTATTTGATTTGTAGGTTTGGCAAATTAGGGCAGCACTGAGGAGAAACTTTTCTAAAGTCCATGTTGAAAATCTCGCAAATGTTCAAGGTAATTTTAATTTAGTATTATGAACCCCTGCACGATTTTCTCATTATGTTCAAACAGTATTTACATTTTTATTACCGTTCATATATATTATTTCATATATTATTGTCATTTTACATAATAAATGTTGTCTTCATGTGTTAACAGGCAAACAGTTCAGGGCAGTCATAATAACAACTGTGCAAACACGTGACAGCCTAAAAATGTCTCACCTGCCTGGCCTGGAGCTGTTCAATGATGCCCGTGTGTTAAACACTGCGATGACTAGGGCTCAGTCCCACGTGGTGGTTGTTGGAGACGCTGCTGCACTGTGTTGCTTTGGCAAATGCTCAGGAGTGTGGAAGAGCTACATAGACCACTGCATCAGCAACAACAGCGTTGCACCACAGCATTTCACCAAAGATTTCTTCCAAAAAGATGTTGTGGAAACTGCAAGGTTTCAAAAGTCTGAACATGTGGATGACAGCAACACTCTCACTGATGCAATACTTCAAGAGTTGAAAGATGAATACGAACAGCTGAAAACAGAATATGGTTCAGATGAAGACCATTTAGAATTTAAAAACTTTGATCACCACAAGTCAGGATCAGCATGCAAGAACAGTGATGCTGACACAGACCTTGTGGATTTATGTAAAGAACAACCAGAAATGTACAAGCGAGGGACGTTGGTTAGGGAGTCATGTAAAAAAGGTTATGTTGTACCATTTCATAACCCCAGCAGCCGTATAAGTATTAAGGGAAGGGCAAACCTGGGTAAGGTCTTCACAGGAGATGAAGTGGTCTTACAAACAGCAAAGGTGGTCAGCATCACCAAGGAAGATGAATCAGCCCGTGTACTTGTGTGCCTGCTTGAGGATGAGGATCACAGCAAACGAAGACAGTATTCAGAAGTCAAATTTGTCAGAAGGATGATGATTCCCATTACAAAATCTGCACCCAAAATATGCATACTGTTACTGAAGAAAAGACGTAACTTCCTTCCAATATGGGAGCAAACTAATGGACATTGGATGACTGCAGGATATGAACGTCTTGATGAAAATCTCAAACAGAACAGTGTATTTGTGGTGCAAGTGATTAGCTGGAAAGAACGATGTACATTTCCATTGGGGTACGTCATAGATATTCTTCCAGTCGGAAGATCTTTGGCTGGTGGACTAAGGATCCTGAATGAAGAATTCAAAGTGGCACCCAATGCGCGTGCATCAGGTGAGGGCTTCTCCTGTGCAGATGAAGACGGGAAACACAGACAGGACATGCGTGATGTATTCACTTTCACTGTGGATCCAGCAGGAGCGAATGACTTGGATGATGCCATCAGTGTCAAGGAAATTGGAGACCAATATGAGTTGGGAGTCCATATTTCAGATGTGGCAAGCTTTGTGACGCCAGGTGGTAAACTAGATGAGGACGCAAAACAACGTGGTACTACATTTTACTGCAGTGGGGAAAAGCCCATTCATATGTTGCCCGAAGAACTGATCACTAAGCGCTTCAGTCTTCTGTCAGGTCAAGATTGCAGGGTGGTTTCATTAATGTTCAAAGTAAACAAGAAAACAAATGGCATCATTGAAAAGCCCAAATTCCAACTGTCACTGATCAAGTCTAATAAGCAGCTGTCTTATGAAGAGGCAGAGGACATGATCTCCAAAAGATATGGAAACGGACCTCGTTTTGACACAGTAGAAGACCGTGTAACAGTGGCTTATTTGTTTGCAAAAGCCCAAAGGAAGATTAGACTTGTGGATTGGGCTTATTCTCAACCTGATGAACAGAGATTGCCCGGAAAGCGCAAAGCCAATATGATGATTGAAGAGCTGAACGTGCTATTCAACAAACATGCATCTGAGACTTTGATTGAGGCAGAGAAAACCATGTATTGCACACCCCTTCGCTGTCAGACACAACCAGATAGTGACAAGATAAAGGAATTCCAGGAGAAATGCGGAGAATTAATACCACTGTCTTTTCATGTGCGGAACAAAGTTAAGCATGGCGAACTCACCCAAGAGCCAAATTGCAAAAACTTCCACGTACTCACAGAAGTGTGGAAAGATATCCAGTCAGCTGTCAGAGCAAATGATGTAGACAAAATGGTGGATCTGATTGCTGCAGATGACATCCACCCACAGCTTCAGCCAGTCATTGATCAGTTCAGAAGGTGTTCTGGCAAAGCTTATGTCATTTGTTCCAACTCCTCTCCCAAAGCAAAGGTTGGGCATTATTCTCTGAATGTAAAGTCATACACACAAGCATCCTCACCAATACGGCGGTACATGGACATCATCTTGCACAGACTTCTGCACTCCGTCATATGTAACAGGAGAGTCCAATACAGTGAAATAGAGATTTCGACTTTGTGCAGTGACTTTGAGCACAAACTCAAGCATGCCAAGGAGTATGAACAAAAGAGTGAGCAGATCTCCTATGCAGTGAGCATGAAAGAACAAAGTGCCTCAAAGCTAGCCTTTGTTGTTTGTGTGAATCCCAACAGAGACAGTTTTGCGGTGTCATTTCCTTTCAACAAGAATGTATTTTCAGAGAGTTTATCAATCATGTTCAAAGATTTACAATTGTGGGACCAACCCTTTAATGATGAAGAAAAGCACTGCATTCTTAAATGGAAAAGGCGGATCTACGAAGTTGACACCATGACAATCCACCAAGAGTTGAAAATGCCAATCTGTGGTCCCTGCATTGAGCTTCCACTTAAAATATGGAAAGCTACTGTTGATGCAATTGACAAAGGAAACTTGGATGATGCAATGTCTCTCATAAGGGATGCCAATGAAAAGCAACTGGAAAAGCAAAAGATTCTGCGAGGATTATCTGAGATGTCTCATTCCAAGGCTAACACATGTACCTCTGTGGAGCAAAAGGTACACAGGGAGCATGAGACTGACATCAACCTCCTGTTGCAGAGAGGTGACACCCTTCATATCCAAATGGCGTCAGAGATCAAAAGAGGTTACATCATGCCTGCTGTTCAGTTGCTGTGCATTAAACCAAAGTTTGAGATTTGTGTGGACCATGTCCGCAACCCTATCCCATGCTTCTCCAGATCTACAGATCATCCATCAAGGACTTTTTATAGTGACAGCGAGGAGTACATACGGATCTGGAAACCGTTGTGTGAGATGGAATCTGCTGCCACTGCCGTGGATGATAGTAACAGTATAGTCATTGAGAACCTGTCGGTAAACTTCAATCGAGAGCAGGAAGGCATTTTAACAGGAAGCTTCTTCTTACGTCTGGCGTGGATCACTGACTGGGCCATTGAATGTAACCTTGCAAAGTGCTTACTGTGCATACGGAAAAGAGGTTTGAAGTTGACTTCGGCCCTGGAACATTCTGCATTGGTGGACCCAACAGAGTTCACATGGGTGGCCCATGGTGTTACAAGACATTTAGAACTTCGGATAAACCCTCCAAATGAAGGAAGTAAAGTGGAGTTCTATATCAATCACCTGCCGATGGAGACCATTCCTGATTGTGTCTTTCAGGAGAACACTCGTTTCACAGTTGAAATAATCCCAAAGCTTCTGCCTGACATGTGAGTGCAGTTTCCTTTGACCTTACCATTGTAACATTACTTATAGTTTGACTTTTCATCTGACATATTTCTTGCAATGACATTGAGGTTATACAGTATGTTGATAGACAATTTATTTTTCAGTTTTAGATTCAACTGTTGAATTTTTCTTTAATTATTTTCTTTTGTAGCCGGAAAGAATATGCCGTGGTCAGCCTTACATCTGCATGTGACCTCGTCAAGGCTATAGCACTTGGAAAACACATTCCAAAAGAGGGTATGTCCATTAGTCAGTAGCAAATAGTTGCATAGATTTTAATTATTTGTATCTAACTGAGTAACACATGAAATTTAACACAGGGCACACGTTGTACATTGTCGCAGTGTGTTAAATTTGATTGAATTGTTTTTCTGCAAAACTCAATGCATCACTTTGTCTGCAGTAAGAGCAGGGTGGCACAGCATGAGGACAGAGCTACTACATGGACTGCCACCGTTGAACCATAGTCAGCGTCTTGCGGTGGATAAAGCTCTAAATAGTACCTTCACACTTATACAGGGCCCACCTGGTAAGAGTTGGAACTTGTATTTACCCTAATGTTTCATTCATATTTTCTGCAAAGACTTGCCATTGTTTACCCATTTTGTCTCTTAGGAACTGGAAAGACGGTAGTAGGGGTGTACATAGTGTACTGGTTCTTAGAGCTGAACTCAACGAACCCGAAGATATTTGATGACCCACGGGATGAGAACAAGAAACAGGTTATTCTCTACTGTGGCCCATCCAACAAGTCTGTTGATGTTGTTGCAGGCAAGTTATTTCATGTCTCTTCTGAAATTTCGACTGCCTTTCTTTCTGTACCTTTAACCCGTTATGTTGTGTTGTGTGTCTTTTACTGTTGTAACAGGGTTCCTTTTGATGTTTGGGGACAAGTTAAAGCCCCTCCGGGTCTACAGCCAACAAGTGGAGATGCTTGATTACCCTTATCCAGAATGCACACTTCAGTTTTCCCAGAAGACACTCCGCCAAGAGCGTGCCAAACCAGAGCTCAAGTATTATAATCACACCAGTTAATGATTCTTAATTTTCACATTTTTCTTTAATTAATTATTACTGGCATATTTTACATGGTTTTAGGAGCATCACTCTGCATCACCGCATGAGAGAGAAACAAAACCCCAAGTCACCTGACATCAAGGCTTTTGACAAGCGCATTAAACTTGCCATTGAGAAGAATGAAGAACTGACTGCTCAAGAATCGAAAGAGTAAGTTCAGATGCACTGTTGGTTTAACAAAACTAAAAACCTGCATGAAAATAATCAATAGTCACCTATTAGTCAGTACAAAGTCATTTAAAATTAATTTTCAATAGTCCCAACTGGAGGTTTTGCATAGCATATATAGATTATTTTATTTTAACTAATATTATAATACAGCAATCATGCCTGACTTGTTTGATACATGTGACAGCAGTTTTTCATGTATGATAACTTGCCCTGTGAACAGATATTGTGTATACAAGGTGTTGCTCATCTTCATTACATTATGGGAGTTTAATGCTGGCCCATACTGTAAAAGGCCTCTGTCCTACATCTAACCACTTGACCTGTGCATGAATCTATCTTTTTATCTTTTTTACTCACATGCCATAACCACACTGCTTTGGTTTTTTCTACTCCAGTAGGAAGCAATTTGTTGTTAAGTCCTTGTTTTCTGACCTGCTCTTCAGTATCACAGAGATATAATTGCAATCTATTTTGTTTCTGCAATGTTTAAAACGTTCTTCCTGACAAGTGTTGTTGGAAAATGTCAAAATTCTCAAGTCAGTCAGGCGTTCATTAGCTAACCTCGCTGCATTGTCAGCGTTTGACTTCCCACTGAAACATTTATTGTGAAACACCAACAGGAAATGTTTTGTTAGCATCAACAGAAGTGAAAGCATTATCATTAGTTTATGGCAGCAAACTATTAGCAGATATTACTAGTAGATACTAGTAAATATTGTTAAGTAAGGCAATATTATCCACAGGGCATCGACATATAAATGATGGTAGAATGTGGGATTGTGTGAACTATGGACATTTTGACACATTCACTACTGCAATGTGGCGGATGTGTAAAATGATACGTCCGCAAGTTAATTATACACCCCCAGCACTCACTAGTGGTTTTCAGGGACACTTTTGCAACACTTGGATTCAAAGTGACTGCCTGAGTTCCCTCTAATGTTCTATTGATCATTATTGCATGGCAGAATAAGGAACAAGGTTACGATAGGATGAGCTTGTTACAGTATGGTCACTCACCATTTCATGGCTTTGTGGTGTCCAGCAAGACAACAAGGGTCCTGGAAGGTCCCTCTTAAACTGAGGTGGGGAACTTAACCAGACGTACGTCTGGTTAACTTTGTCAACCAGTTAGTCTCCATCCTTGAAGTCTTTTCACTTATAAAACCACACCACACCACTCCTACACAGGACTGTCCCAAACAGAGCTAGGCTGGACACCTCTATGTCTTGAAACAGTGAGTGAACATTCTGTAACAAGCTCATCCATAGGACCATATCATAACCTTGTTTCTTTCTGTCATAGAATAATGATCAAAAGGACATTAGAGGAAACTCCACAGTCACTTTGATTCAGTGTGATGGATAACCCTAATATCTTGTGTTGCCATCATTTTAGTTTTCTGGGTATGTCTGTAATATGTTTGCATACCAAAATCCTGTGGGTAAAAAAAGAGTAAGACAAAAACAGTTAACCAATTTTAAGACATCAGTTTGACTATGAACTTTCTTCGCAGCCCTAACTGTACGGATTGTTTTTCCTTCTAGATACAAAAAACTTCTCAGAGAAGCTCGAACATACGAGCTTGAACGGCATGACATCATACTGTGCACATGCACACAGTCTTCCACCCCAAGTTTGACTAAGACCGTCAGCGCACGTCAGATTCTCATTGATGAATGCGGAATGGCCACTGAACCCCAGGCCTTGATTCCACTAGTCTGCAACAAACCAGAAAAGGTGTGCTCTTCGTTTAACAATCAGTATCCTGCTCTTGCATTCCATTTACAGTGCCCATAATGTGTTTGAATACTAATACTGAATGCTGCTTTCTTTGTGCCTTCATTCATGAAAATACTCCCCTTATTCTGAAATTACATTTCCAATGAGTGTTAATGTCAGAATTTGCATTTGTTTGCTTTAGCCTAATCAAACATGTAATGCTATTATTTCACATTATGTATTTTGACACTGGTGTCTAAATATAGCAGTGGTGACAATGACAACTACTAGCGAGGTTGTCCTGTCTGATGTGGAAATTCATGATTCTCAAAGGATAATTTCTAATGATAATTGTAACCCACCCAATGATTGTTCTAGTCCCTTGTCAGGTCAAAATCTTCCCTCGACCTCAAAAACTACTCGCTAAATTTCCTTGAAACTAATATTGTCCACAGTGAATTAATCCTTATATTTCGGGTGACCTCCTGATCTGAACCCAACAAGTCAAGTCAGATGAACGCCCACTGTGGCTGAGAGGGTAGTGCGGTCGTCCATTAACCCCAGGGTTGGTGGTTCAATCCCAGCCCCTGCTGTCCACATGTCCACATGTTGAAGTGTCCCTGGGCAAGACACTGAACCCCAAGTTGCCCCCGGTGGAGGCCAGCATGGCAACTGTGTCCCCATCGGTGTGTGAATGGGTGAATTAGACTACTGTTCTA
>JAVQJF010085269.1:0-36235 GCA_036023855.1 Gadopsis marmoratus | reverse complement strand
AGGGCATGGGACAAACATGAGGGATTATGGGGGGGGGGGGGGGGGGTGAGAACAATAGTGAATAGAGAACAAAAAAAGGCAGATGGGGTAAAGAGATACAAACCGTAGAATGCTGAGAGCATTGGCTCAAATTGAGGCTGAGTTTCATTCAGCGACAACTCATTTCATAGCCATCACTGCCAACACCTGTGGCTCTGGGGGGGGGGGGGGTTCTGTAGAGAGAGAGAGGGAGAAAAAAACTGAGCATGAATCTGTCAGATGTCTGACCTGAATTTACTGCATACTTGCTGGTAATCACCCGCTCAGCAGCTCTGTTCAACCTTGAATACTGTGTTTAAAGCCCCAATCTGATGCGCTCTGTTGACTCCCTGACACTTTGTGATTGGCTTTGTTTGTCTATTGATTTATCGGCTTGAGGACATTTCTACTATGAGTCGTTCCAGATGTTCTTTTAGGTCTGAATGATGTTGCCTTTTTATTTTTCATGTAAGTGTGTGTGTGAGCACGTGTAACCAGGGTCGCTCTACTCTTGATTCCAGTTTATAAAACATTTAAGTGCATTTCTTATGATGGCAGCAACAGCCAGTGGTAACGGCTGATGGGTAGCTGCAGTAGATCTGATGTGTTCTCAATGTGTTCCTTCTAATTTATATATAGACATAGATAATTCCTCTGCATGTCAATTTAGTTAGTATCTCTCTCTGATAGGCTATACATTAATATTTACATGTTTTCATTTAACAACCACTCACCTGGGGGATACAGGCCCGGTCTGACTTGTTCCCCCGGTGATGGACTTTACAGCTGCATTGATATCATGGATACTGTGTATCCTAGTACATCCTAGTATGAAATAATCATCACAAGTATGAAAATAACACAGATATACACACCTTACAGCTGTCAAATATAGGTAACATTACCGACACAATTAAATTCTATAGCACAAGATTTTTGTATTAGACAAATTAATGATTTAAAGCTCATTATGTATTTAAATGTAACATGCAAGAACACATGGATCTGTGTTTTCAGTCTGTAAGATCGACTACTTGCTGCCTGAAATACACTGCAGCTGTATATTAAGATTCTATATATTTTCTATATATACATACACTGTATATTCATTTCCGTCCACAGACTCTGTGAACATGTACGTGCATTTAGATTCAGCCAGATGTGACTCTTTTGAAAATACATGTTTGTAAGGCGACTGCTTGACACTGCGATCAAGGAAGCAATGCAGGAAGTAGCGAGCCCTACATGTAGCGAGGCGGGATGTAAGGGTGTGGAAGTTGTGGGTTTGTACTGTACATTAACTGTATTTCATTTGCCATAACCATGACCTTGACTTTCCCCAACACCCCCAACTATGCTGTGGTTGCCATGTGCAAGAAATAAGTTGTCCTTGAACACACTCCAGGGTTTTGAGTCCCAACACGCACAATAGTAAATATATATCAAGCAATTTTATTAGAACTACACGTTTTTTTTTTTTCATGGTCGCGGTTGCGTGATTCGAAGTTCAGAGAAAGCTCCTGGTTCTCCAGAAACACACATTTTGAAACGTCGCATCCTCCTCGGCATGCATCGTACATCAAGCAGCAAGCTGTCTTTCAAGAGAAACTTGCATTGTACTGCAGCAAAGCCCAAGATCAGGCATGAAGCCGTGCCGAATGGATGACCTCGATACTTTGTAAAAACATACATTAGCCCTGTCAATCGAATCATGACCAGACATTGCCAGCATCTCATCTTTCTTTTGAAGCTTCCACTGGACCTTTT
Source organism: Gadopsis marmoratus (assembly GCA_036023855.1). Lineage (NCBI taxonomy): Eukaryota > Metazoa > Chordata > Actinopteri > Centrarchiformes > Percichthyidae > Gadopsis > Gadopsis marmoratus. The sequence continues at coordinate 34,450 of JAVQJF010085269.1, read as the reverse complement.
GTTGTTTGGTTTTTTTTTTGCACAAAGGCTTTGAAAGCACTCTCACCCACAAGGATGTTTCACCAAGAAATACACAGCGGCGGCTTTAATATTGAATGCATTCTGTATCCACGTGTCTATTGATCTGTCATACATGACAAGTACGGCGCCCAGCAACATGTGAAGCAAGCAAAGCCATGAATTATAGATAAGCAATCTCCTTGATGGTGTCACATTTATTCTGCTATGTGATTTTTTTTTTTTAAAAGCCTTCATATGATAAACCACACACTTGAGTCCATTCTGAAAGCTTGTAAGCAGCCTAGTGTATTTGCTTAAGTAAATCATTTGGAGTGAATGGCCAACAATGCCCCTGAGATTACATAACCATCTGTTTCTATCTTATACACGGTGCAGAATATGGGGCTGTGTGTATCACACTGTATATATATACATGGCTGACGCTAAACTGTTTCAGACAGATACTGGAAGAATTCAAAACGCGCAGTTGGTCTCGAGTGTTTGCTTCATTCTTTGTCTCTTGGAGCATTAATTTAAGGTTAAAGAAAATGTCCATTTCGGAATAATATATAACTATATAACCCACATGTAGGGGAAAACCCCCTCAGTGTTAAAAGCAGCCTGTTTAAGCAACTCCATGGGAGGAAACTATGTTCAAAGACCCCCAGTGGTTCCTGCCAATAACCACCCAGATCACACCAGCGTTCTGGAAATGCCCCTCAGCAAGATCTCCTACATGGCCCACCCAGGACATTCACCCATCGTCCTTGATCTTCCGACCTCCTGCCCTAAAGCTGTACAGTGTAGACACGACCACGGCGTTTGAAGCTGCATCACAAAAAGAACGAATATTGAAAATGTGTAATGCTTCTCTAGAGCAAACATAGATCACATACAACGGAGCTACTGTGGAGGTTTTCCTAAAAATCATAAGATACATCATTACTGGGCCTTTAACATATTAATAGAATTAGGCAATATTCTACGCATCTATATCCCCGCTGATTAAGCGCAGCTACATTTTTCAATTTTGGAAATCTATAAGACTTGAGCGTCCTTCTAGTAGTGTTTGTGTGACGTGCATTGCGGTGGGAATCACAGTCTCTAGCAAAAAATTCTGTCCTATGAACTTGTTAAAACCGAGAATTTATGTCCTCCAGATTGCTGTCAGCAGAGTACGACAGGCAGTGAAACCGAGAAAATGACGAAGCAGCATGACCTGTTGTCAGTGTCGAGTCTTGGAAGGGAAAATCTTTTTTGCTCTGTGCCCACGTACACAACAGCTGTAGCCTTTTAATAAAGTAGCGGGTGGCCTTGGTCTCTTTTTTTTTTTTTTTTCTTTTTCTTCCTGAACTGAGGGTTGTGGGAGCTCGTGTGTGTGTGTGTGTGTAAAAGCACTCAGACATGGCAGGCGACTGATTGATGGCTGAGCTGGTCCAGGATGCTCCATGGCTGCTACAGATTGGCACAGAGGGGATCTGGCACTGGAACTGCTCCGAAACACACACAGAGAACATACGTGCATATACATATTTAAGTTTTTTCTTCTTCTTCTTCTCCTCCTCAACACCACACCACGGGCAGAACATCCCAGGCTGGGGGAGGGGGGGGGGGGCAGTCACCGACCCTGCCCTCCTCCACATCTTGCCGGCACTTGAACCTGCCAAGTGTCACGTTGAAGCGGCAGAATGTAGCTGTGAACATATGGGGACCGGGTGAGGATTTACAGGTTGCTTGTAGTGTGGAAATAAAATAGCTGCCCACTCATTTGTACACATATGGACCTTTTTATACTTTATAAAATGCCTAAACTGGAATATCTATATCTTTTTTTTTTTGAGTTTATTAATCAGGGAGCATGTACTAATAACATCGCAAAAACCTCTGTGGGCTTTTAGATAAGAGTCATGTGCTGTCATTTACGTTGCCGAACAAGCAAACTCAGCTTTCAGGTACATCGCATAAAAAGGGTGGTCATTAGTCTTCTTTAAGGCCCTGTGACTATTATGAATGAGCGCATATGAAACAAATGAATACGTAAGTTTATACGCAATGAATGTTTGCAATTACATGATCAAGAAGGTGTGTAGAAGAAATAAGATTCCCACGCTGATAAACAACCCCGGGTGTGTTTTCTAACTGAACATTTATAGCCAAACCGCTGGGTGTTTTGAGGAGTTTTTGTTTTTTTTTGTCACGGGGCTTCCAGAGTAAAAAGGAGAACAATGGCTGTAGGTGTCGGCAAAATAGGAGTGGGGGAGTTAAAGAGAAATGAGCCACCTTGAATTTTAGGAGTTAATACAGTATGTGCCGCAGTGGTTGTGCTGGAGAACATGGTATCCCCGAGGTGCTGTAGCTGACACAAAAAAAAATATGCTGCTGCCTCCAGCAGATTCTCAGCTGTCCTGCACGGCACACACACACACACACACACACACACACACACACACACACACACACACACACGGGATGCTGTACACAAGCGTGCCGACAAAAATGGCTGGAAAGATATGTTTTAAAAAGCATGTAAACGTGCAATAGATACACCCGCACTGGCAAATAGTTTATTACAGTAGCTGCTAATCAAAGCTCTTCTTGTGCTTCCGCTAACCCAAATACTTGAAGAAACGTGCCCATAAAAGCAGTACGGGGCTGGGTGTTGTAGGGCAAACACAATGAAATGTGTTGACAGTGAACGTATTGCAGATTTTTTCTCAGATATGTATTCCACGTAGCGTTACACTTCCTCTCCGGTGAAGTTGCAGGGCTCACTATCACACGGCGCTCGCCCTGGTATTGTTATCTGTTGGTGACAACCGTTTTCCTGCCATTTGTGAGCTCATCTCACACACTGTATGCTCAATTTTATTTGACAATCGCAAGACTATCGAGCCGAGAAGGCATTTATGTAACGGACCACAAGCTGAACAGGTTTAATACTTCTCCTGTTGCCTGTGGCTAAACACGTCATTGCATTTTTCATCTAATTCATCATTAGCAAAGCTTAAATAACACTCCAAAACACAGCCGAGGTGTTGTTTTCAAACTGAGAACCAATCAAATCGATGCCTCTGGCTCCCTGTTGCTCAACATTTTCTGTCAAATTTCTCCGGAGCTGCATGAGCTTGAGACAGAGATGGGACTGCACTAGATTACTCGCAAAATGCTGTTTCATGACTGAGTGACTCGGTTGCATCACGCTTACGGAGGCTGAGCAGGCTGTGGAGCAAAAATAAAGAGGATACCTGCAGAGGCACGGTAAATTTCTCACAAAGGATGGCTTTATTTCCAAATGTAGGTTGCTGTGACTTGTCTGTTCATATTCATCACTCTGAAAACCCTCTGAGTCAAAAGCAATAGCTCAGTTAACAGAGCACGAACAGATGTTTTTGGGTTGTAGAGGCTAACAATTAAGCAGACCAACCAATGTCTCTCTTAATTCACTCCATGTGATTCGAAACGCAGCAAGCTGTCGCACCGCCTCTGGCCAGAACATCCTTGGGTTCAACTCCAGTTCAGCTGATCTTGAATTCCACACAGCGATACGTAGGATAACCTACAGTAAAAGCTCAGTGGGGTGCGTGCGTGCCCCGTGCAGCATATAAAGGCAAAGAGGATATTTCACTGTTTTCATCTACCTCTTCCATGGGCCCCGAGGAGGTGAGGACTTCTCCCTCCTTTCACGGCGATCCGAGTGGAGCTTGGGTGACCCCCTTTGTCGGTGCGCCCACGCTGAACCATTTTGGGAATCGGGACCTTCTGTGACGTCTCTGACCTCTGACCTTTCACATGCAGGGTCAGCTGTGCATCTAGACATTTTAGTCCATGCCTATATATGGAGAATAAATTTTTTTTCCCCCCCCCACACACCAGGCCATGGGCACAACCTTTCAGTGTGTGTGAGTCATGTGCAAATGGCTGCAGAAAGCCTTGAGGTTTAAAATGCTTGCGTGTGACTGGACGAAGAAACGCGTGGAGGTTTGAGCGGGGACAACCTGGGAGGGGGATGTGCCACAGTGAAGGTGCCCTTGAACTGCAAACCTAAAGCCCCTAATTGGTCCACTGGAGCCGTGTCCAGTAGTGGAAAGCAGAAGCCGTCTGAAGATTTGTTTTAACTGTATGAATGTGAAGCACTGCCGTGGGTGAGGGAAGGGAGAAAGAAATGTGTGCACGCTCAGCAAAGCACATCTACCGTTTAAAAAATAAAATAAAATAAGAAGCGGTGGATTCCGTGCGGGCCGAGAGATCAGCTTGATTAAGCATCAGCAGATGCTCGCTTGGCTTTATCAAACTTTGCTCAATCTGTCTCCTCGCCTCCTTCCTGTCCTTTTTGTTCCGTTTCATCCATTTTAATTCCTGTTATCTCATTTGAACCAATCTGCCTCATATTACAGGAAGCTCACCTTTTGATAGGTATCCTAGCGATTCCTCCGGGAACAATGAGGGGTCTTCTTCTTTTCAACAGCTTCTCATTAGCAGTCCACAGCAGCAGGTCCCACCCACTGCTGTATAATAAAACACGCGCGCGCTCGTGCACGACAGAGCTGAGTGTAATATGATTATGGGCTGTCCCTCTGTGACCTTTGCATTTGCAATTTATTTGCAATTTATTGACTGCAGTCAATCTGTGCTGGCTTGTTTTTTTTTTTTGTTTTTTTAAAACTCCAACTATTCAAGTGCTCTCCGTCGGGAGTATTTGCAAACTTGTTAAGCAATTTGTAGAAAGCTTCAAAAAGCTTTGCAGTTTCACCACCAAAGGCCTACAAGCTAAGCATTTATAAAGTTCTCAGTATGAATTTGTGATACTTTTGAGGTCATTGTACACTTCCCAAGGACTTCTTCTCACCAGTATTTATTTTTATTTTATTTTTTGGCATTCTGGGGAGGCTGTTAACGCTGAAATCTGCTGAATTGTAGCCTTGGGGAGACCTCACCAGGCCTGCGCTGCTCGTCTCTGTGGTCCTCACGTCAAAACAGGAGCCTCGGCTCTGAAAGAATTATCAAACGAATGTGTCTCACAGAATAACGATGGAGAACTTTAAAAACCGTGGCTATGAGTTTCGTTTTTCTTCATGTGTGCGGCGAATGAGAACCCCGCGGAACATTCATCTGTCCAGATGCATAAAGCATCACAAGTTACAGAATAAATCTCAAGCGGCCGCATTCTGGGAAAGTCTTGCAGCCGCGGATGCATCGCTCCCAAATTTCAGCATGATGTATTAGAACTTTGAGCTTTAAGAGCGTCGGCATTATTCATAACGGTTAAAAAAATATAAGATGATAGGAGCAATAAGAGCGTGTCAAGTGATAAAACAGCTATATGATATGGCAACTCGAAGCCACAGCAAAGTCCCAACTACTATGAACAACAGATCTTTTACATATTGTGAATCAAAATCATTCTTGATGTATATAATTTGGGGTTTCTTGTTCAGTGTTGGGTCTTGCTTGCTGAAGGACAGTGTTAACTAGACTGCACTGCCTCAAAGGTCTTTCTGTCTTTTCTTATCTTCTGCGCTCTCTGGTCAGTGACTCTCAGCTGGGGTTTTTTTTTTTTTTTCTTTTTTTCAAAGATTACTGTTACATATTCATATTTTCTTCTGTTGAATTTAGATAGCGCCAAACAGAAAGCCCAGGGGACACTGCAGCGCATCCACTAAGGCTAGCAAAATCTGTTTCATTGCTATATATTTTAAGCTGCGCACTGTATTATTTTGAGCCGTATTGTGTGGCACAGCACAACAGTTCACCTGGGAGATTCTGGTTCAAGTGCAATGTAGTGCATCTGCAGTTTTCCCGATTTGGGTATTAAAAAGCCTCGAGTGAACTTACCTCACATTAGGCAACAGGACATCTGTGAAAAATGCTGCCAGCATATTAATATGGATCTGTGCTCCAGTCTGAAAAGCTCTCAGTGCTGTGATGGGAACGCAGCTCTGTGGGCAGCAAGGCAAATCTGCAGCCGATGCTCCGACACCGACGTGATGCATGAAAAGGGAACCGTTTTTCTTCTGAATTCTGCTTTCTGTTTCTTCGTGCCCTGCTGCGCCACGTTCTTCTCCTGCAACTCTTGTCACATCGGCTGACTCTCGCCGCATTGTTAGCTGATTTGTGGAAAAGCTATCAGTTGCGCTTGTTGCCTCGCTATCAATCATCTACTGTACAAACAACATGGAGATTGTCAACACATAGACAAATGCAATTTGACAAGAATGCTCAGATAAGAGCTGCGCGCTGTATCCACACAAAGCCTGGGATTAGTGTGGGAGATTAATTCGGTACCAGAACTGTAGCATCAAATGCTACTAGGGACGTCAGGGATTCATCGTCATTGGTTAACCGGCATTTTTAATTACTAACAAAGACGAGGGACGTGCGGTGTAAACTGGCCTTGGTCTGGCACTCTGCTGGCCTTAGCGCCATCCCAAGGACAAACAAAAGCACTTTCCAACAACATCAAAACAAGAAGTCGTGGACTTTCTAAGCAACATTCTTTGGGTACGACTCCAATGTGCTGCAGGGAGTGAAACGTGAAATGTTACAGTTCCCCGGGCTGGTACGGTTAGAACAACAGTGTTTGTGCCTATTTTTATGATAAATAAAACCAGTAAGACAACGAAAGACTTTAATCTAATTGATGTCGTACAAAGAATCAGCATCATTCACTATGTTAGATACTTTGAACTTGTATGGCCTTTTGTTGAATAGCGACAAAAGAAAATGTAGGAGCTCTGACTGCCTTTTTATTACCATTCAAATTATGTTTATTTAATTTATTGCTCAAATACCTACTTGGATTCTGTAGCAGTGGTGGGCCACGGCAGTTGTATTAAAAACGCTGCTATTATGGAAGACGTGGACTTTGTCTTGCATCATTTTATTAACCGTTATAATAATATGCCCAGCAATGTATTAAGGCAATGATGATACATGAAGTGTGAATGGAAATTATTTTACCGTTGTTGCATTGGCCCTTTTTTTTTTTATTGCCTTCCAAACAAATCAATTGGCAAGCAATCAGCTCAGAAATGTAACCCGTGCATGGAGAGGAGGGGGGGAACACAATCAACCTTCTTATTATTGATCAGATATATGGGGTCAAATAACAGACATTAGAATATCTGCTGTACTTTTACCGCGGTTCATTTTGAATTCAACATACAGTGAAGCCTGTAAACGCTGCTTTCCGTATGAAGCAAAGGAATCTATTCCGTCTGTTCTTCTGATATATAAGTGTGTGAAAAATGCTTAAAGAGTCATTAATGTTTGTTTTTCAGACGTGTTCTTGCGTTGGAAGTTTAATAACCGTTTTGACATTATCCTTTTTGAAATGTGTATGCGAGTGCAGTGCCGCTACAGTGATACACAGAATCTCAGCAGGAAAGTGATGAAACCTGGAGCGCAAACAATCATTGTGGAGATGAAAAGGAAACCAAGGCCCAGATGAAGACAATTATCCTATCAGTGAACACTCAACTGCACCCAAATTTAGAGCTTCTGTGAGTTTGGGTTTGTTGAAGCCTGATGCAATTATTGGTTGATTTCTCTCATCTTTTTTTTTTTTTTTTTCTGTCTCTTTGCTGTCGGACTGATTAAAATCTTTGAATGTGGGATGCCAGGTGCCACTCCTTGCAGCCCCCAACAGCATCCATCATTCCAGCCCTATCTATATTAATTACCAAATATAGATTTCATACTCTTCATGACCTTCTCCGCTTCCAGTCTCCATTCATCAACGTGCGATCATACCGTGACTGGGACGTCGTTTGAAATTAAATTCAGATTATTAAATAAATATGGTGGCAGGGAATTATTTGTGCTGCATGCGACTCAGTGACCAGCCAGCGGAACCAACAGGGAAATCAATACAGCAATTCACCTAAAATTAGCAATCATGAATACTAATGAACAAGCACACCATTATGGATCTTTGAGGAATTTCAGATGCTGGCTTTAATTGTGGTGGATGGCAATTAAATGGAAATGGAACGTAGTGTTTGTGGCGTAAGATGTTACAGGCCGGGAGGTTGATTTGATAGAAATGGATGATGTTTTTACAATAAAACAACGAATAAACTGGTTAGTGAGTCTATTCAAGTGTCAAGATGTGTGTTTTCTCTTGTTGGCTAAATAGTAATTGTCTTATCTGGCTGCCTGGCAAAATATCACTTTGACTGTTTGTTAGTTAGTAATTATTTTACACTTCAAAATCCGAATAAAATGGACAGTGAACGGACTCAAACACAAGAAACTCGGCGTGTCCATCTGTTGCGCTCTGTGTTTTTTCTTGTTCTTGTTTTGTGATGCCAAAAAACAGGCGAGTAGGAGTGTGAAATACGTGAGAGACCCCTCAGCCTTTGACATGATTGCAATCAAACAGTACAAACGAAACAACAGTCTCCCACTATGTTAGATGGTATTGCTAGTGTCCCCTGTTGTATTATTTATTACGGGTCATACTAGACTTTTATTTTATCCTGTCTTTGTTGTCAGTAAAGGATAAAACCAACAATGTGTGGTCAATACGTCTTGACTTCTCGACCCACGGGTTCATACTGAAGACGGAAATCTAGTGGAGTGCTCACTGTAGACAAAAGCAAACTGTTGTTGGACGAATTAAAATGCTGACCTGACGATGGCACAAACGCTAAAAGGTCAAGGGGGGGCCAATGTGGTTTCAACCCAAATTTTACCCATTCAGGAGTTACTTGGAGGCTACGTTCAGTTGTGGCTTTGCTGCTCTAGTAAGTATTTCCGGCAGCAGGACAGCGTGGCTCTTTTTCATGGAGCTCTATGGCACAGAGTAGTGAAACACATCAACATGGGCGATACTTGTTACTGGGATGGATTCATTGGCGGTGTTGATCTGTTCATGGGGTTTGTTGACACTAAGAAAAACATAGAATATTTTCCCGGACTTCTCCTTTTTAAAAGCTGCTGTTTAAAAGTTTCCACTCCTGCGTGTTGGTAATTTTGCGGTGACCGGGTGGATCTTGAGACGTTCCCCAATATTCTCACCTTGGCTCTCCTCATTCTCAAACAATGTGTGCAGGCAGGCTAGATAAATTTGATTTACTTTGACTGGCAACGGAGGACTCTGATAATTGTGGCTTATTGCACTTTTCTATTTTTCCAACCTGCCCGTGCTCTCTCTCCCCTGTTATTGCCTACTTGCGGCTATTTTTCTGTGTATTTGGTTAGAAGGTTATGAAAGTCTATAATACAAGTTCCTTCCAAAACTTTTCCACGCGTGAGCTCTCCGCAGCCGGTTTCATTCTTGCCATTGAACGGCGCGATGTTTTGCATTCATTTTCTGTCCGTACGGAGTGCACACGGTGATTTATTGCAAGTTTTGAGATCAGAGGGAAAGTGGACTTGGCAGTGAAAAATCACACGGCATCATTTATTCATTTATCTATTTCCTTTTGGGCTGGAAGCTTTGATTCAAAAGCAACGCCATCTGTAACATGTGAGCTTAGACTCTGACATGAACAAATACGCAGCAGAAATAGCGTTGCTTTGTTATTGCAGTAGAAATACATGTTCTTTCTCCATACATCAAGCCAGATTTATGAACAAAGACTCATCCAAGCATTCAGTGAAGAACTCTCCATCTCCCTGCCTCTCTTTTGTGTATCCCTTTTGTCCCTGTACCTTTATTCTCCATATCACATCTATCAGCCCTTTATAACTTCTATAAAAGCAACTCTTCTACCCAGATATTGCGAGAGTGAGAAATAAATTTTTTTTTAAATCATAGATTATTCTACATACCACTTCTTTGTTGTTTGCCCTCCGTCCACATGGAGATGGAAAAATAAATAGTCTCTTGAATGTATATGTTTCCATTTCCATCCGTTTCAAAGCTGGGAAAAAGATATGCTGCGTTCTTCTCCTGTCACCTGCATTCATATTTATTTTCTTTGCTTCATGATGGAGCTGAGAGACCTGCTCTATATGTATAATAGATATCAATACAGAATGTGTATATATGTACTTGTTAAACTGAGAGAAGATTTTCTTTTCCAGCACGAAAGAGCGAAATGTTCGAAACGTGTACATTTACATTTAGTTTTAGCCTCTTATCACAAAAAATATTTCTCCCTTGGGATTGTAAAATGTCGATTTGTGCAACAAAAATAAAAATAAATAAGTGTGTAGACCAAAGCAGAAATATGCAAATGAACATCTAGTCGGGGGATGCTTTTGTGAGTGGCAGCACAGAGGCATCAGTATTCACCCTTGGACCACATACGTAAAGATAACACATATCAATGCCGTTTGCTCCACCTCCATCATCTGTCGTCAAATCACACATTTGCTGTTTCCGGCAATTTCTGAAAAGCCAAACTCCGATGGCCTGATGTCGATACCTTCCCCACTGCGGGTTGCATTCAAAGGTCTCCATCAAAGTACATTCACCTGCTTCATTAGACACCGTGTCAAAACATACTTTGATCTCTCTCTCTAGTGGAACAGACTTGACAGGCAGGCAGCTATTTTTTTTTCAATCAATTCCAGGTATGATATTAAAAAAATGCATTTCGTGCTGCTGTGGTTGTACACTATCTATATTATAAGCATGCTTCCAAGCTTTGCGTATGCAGGCCGCTGCACGTAATGCACACAGCCATGTTGCTGCATGTGCACATTAGCATATTTTTGTCTGTATTTGTGAGTGTTTCCAGGGCAGAGCTGAGGAGCAACAGCTTGCTGCAGTGCTGTCACCATGCCAGCATTAGTGTGCATTATTTATCCACCTGCAGACTGATCCAGAGAAAGGCATAACCATAGCAACCAGAGCCACACATACACACATACACTGTGTGGGGAAGCATCAGTTAGACTGGCACGGCAGCGGCTGGTGTTGACTTAATCGCGGAATTCATATGTTTCTGCGAATCTTCCACATTTTGGTTCTCAAAGGGTGAAGAACGAGGAGCTTTTGAAGCTTCCCAAGAGCTGTATTTTCTCATGCAGAAGGCACCGGGGCTGCCTCCTCACTGGATCCAACAAACAGCAACGAGAGACGTTTTTTTTTTTTGTCAAAGGTTGGTGATGTCACAAAAGTCAATGCTGGCTGGCAGATTGACAAATGCAAGGTTGCAACTGCATTCTACAACCCGGAACCTTGGTTTTTTACTCTTAGAGCACTAGTGATTGCCAGAAAAGGACGTGTGAAGGTTGGCCTATTGATTCAAGGCACTGACACCTATAATGTGTTTTTTTGTTATTCAGCTCTGGGCTCAGAATAGTGCTGTAGCAAAGAGGTGATCTCTCCCAAAACAACCAAGATAGACACAAATGTGCTGCCGAGGTCAGCGATGTGGAGGACCGGAGTCGAACACACACTGATGGCGTCGGTGGGTTTGATTTGAGTCCAGGTGACAGGATTGTTGTGGTTCTGTTTTGGTCGCTCCTGGGAAAAGGGGTAGCGATGTCCACAAAGTGGGGCACAAACTGCCAGCCAGTCTCGGAGGATAAAGTGCCAACTTTCAGCTTAAAGACCTTCAGCTTTACCTCTCCGCTTCCCAGTGCATCTCTGTACGTTTTCCAGCTGGTGTGCTGTGAACACACCTTGTAAGGCCTGCGTGAACACCTACACTGGGTCTTGCCGGTACCCACTGCACAGGTCTAGTGTCCTCTGAGCGGCCCTAATCCACTTCTGCTAGTCACTGATCCATGTCATGGGGTACGCGTAAACATTTTGAGCCTCCCTTTGTGTGGAGCCACACCAAACGTATGGAACAATCCCTTTTTGAAGACAGTGACAACATGAAAGGTCAATCGTGCCAAGCGACCTGCTGCCGCTGCTGCTGTGGGGCGTGAGACTGACTGACCATACTTACAAGGAAATTACATGTTGCAGGTTTATGCCGGGATTTCCATCGAAGAGTGCTGGAAGACATGGAAGCCGTGTGTGCCGCTGTGGCAACTGCCAAGGAGGCCTTTTCCTCTGTGTTCACTTCCCTTACCAAGATCTGTCAAACCCCTGCAGGCTTAGACCTAAAACGGGGGCACGAGTGTGCATGTACAGCTGCGTGGTTCATGACATGTCACCAGTTTCTAAGAAAAACATATCCACTCGACTTTATTGCTGCGTCATAATGACCTTTTTGTCAGAGGAAGGAACAGCTGTCACCTTGGTAGGCAGCGTTTAAGAACTTAAGACAGGAGGTTTTTTAACAGGCAAAGAGGTTGACTGACTTCAGCCCACAAGCACGGAAACAAAACAGCGAGAGCATCTCGGTTAGCTGTGACTGACAGCTGGGATTTTATCAGCCACCAAGCTCCCCCACCTGCACAAGTAAAACTAACTGCTGTCACAGCTTGTATTTATTTATTCCACTGTGCAAAGACGGCCCATTGCTCAACGAAAGGTCAAAGCTTTAGCTAATTTAAAAATGTCTTGATAATACTGCCGCCGATCTAAATGGGTAAAGACAGGTTTAAAATGAGCACGAGGCGCAGCAGCGATCTTACAAAAACAAAGAAAGATCAAATAAAAAATACAAATGAAGTAAACAAACTGGGAGCGAAGCCAGAGAGTAACAGAGATCGGAGGTATAGAAACATTCCTGCGTTGACAGTGTGGAGTCTTCGTGCTTCGTCTGGGGGAAACAACTGTAGACTCGCAGCAGCTTTCGTTGTTGTTGTATAATTATGACGGGGATCGAAGGGTAAACCTCTAATTTGACCTTTTTGAAGTAATGGTCTTTCTCTTGGATGCATTAAGACGCTTGTATAAAACCAAATGTAGGCAAACCGGAGGCCCCGTGTTGGTGATTCTAAGTGCTGACTGGTTGCCATGTTGTTAACTGAGAAGAGCTCGGGCAATGGTAGTGGTGTGACTTACACTCACTGCAGCTTTTTTGTTTTCTTCCTTTTTAACAGGTTGACAGAGACACAACCTTACGTGCAGTGGCCGAACAGAAACAGAATTATGAGTGGAAATATCCAGTGGAAGATTTACAAGCTCAGTCAAATGCCGTTCCGAGTGAGACAGTCTGAGGTGTTTGGGCCATTTCTATTCTCACAGAGCTCTTACTCTGATCGTTGGTGGAATAAAAGGCTCCATGTAAATGCAGCTGGGGTTCCAAACACTCCACTCTTCCGAATGCCCTCCATTCAAGAGGTGGGGGTGGGGGTGGGGGGGATAAAGAGAGAGACTGGAGCTCCCGACTCCCACCTCTGTCCTTGTTGCATCCATGGATAGCTGGTGGTTTTGCTCTCCTCTCATGACAAGCGCAGCGTGATCACTATAATTTGGCCTCGGCAGAAGACGGGCAACGGAAAACAAGGCAAAACAACGGCGTGCAAACATGGCGCAGACACACACGGCAGCAAATCCAAATATATGTATGAGGGCTGTTAAATGGAAGTAGCAAACAACTGAACGCTGAACAACTCCTGCTTCTGCTACTTCCATTCTTTTTTTCTTTACAGCCACAAAATTGCCTTCGGTCATATCGTATATAAGGAAAACCTTTATGCTACGTGTGCATTTTGCATCTCATCATGTTCCATATACTAACTCGGTGCAATGACGAGGAGCTTTCACAGACAGGTCTTATGTAAGAGATAAATATTTGTCGGGTTGTTTAGCAGAGGGCACTTTGGTTAAATGTTTCCCTGTCCCAATTTAAATGCCCTTTAAATGGATCTTACACAGAGAATAGTCCACCAGAGGCATTTTAGTGCTGTTGGAAAGATTCTAATGAAACCCGTTTTGGCCAAACATTGGTCCACGCCAGATAATATTGCTTCATTTATCATGCTGCACCTTTTTTCCAGAGTGCATTTCCTCAGAAGGTTTTTGCTCTGGTGTCTGACTCCGGTGGAGAAAGTGACCAGCTGGGTTACTGCCAGTTTAATGTTGCATGAATTCAGGGGTTCAGTAATGGATGCGTGACTGAAATGGTCCTGGACAGAAAAACCCATTCTGACAAACAGACTTTTTCCAGACGTCTAGTGGGACACGGTGACCGGCTACAACTCGCCGTAGAGAGAGGACCTCTGCCATTTCCTAAATTATGTCTCCTCTTGGGCACTATGAGTGCTCTCACAGTCTCTGGGGGTACGCACTTCATAAAAACCACAAGTCACACAATGAAACTTTCATCTATTTCTGACATGTCCCATTGTTTCACTCCTTCCTTCGACGTGTCTGCTGTTCCTTTCTGTTTCTGTCACTTTCTGTTTATTTCCCATCTTTTTTTTCCTTCCCCCTTCCATCTCTCCTGGTGTCATCGTGAAATGATTCAGCCACTCAAAGGACCGATCCTTTTTCATTGTTTTTCAAGTGTGGCATTTTACTATAGATGTCTGCTTTGAATACACACTGGCGTACTGTCAGTAAAAGCTGACAAGCATTCAGCAGTGGCTACGTTACATGGGGGAGACAGCTGTCTGTGGTAGTGGCGGAATGTATTTCCATAGATTATTTGCACTTTAAAAGTCACTGGTCGACACTCTTACATATCCTCAGTGTCCTTCCAATTCGATGGCCCATCTATCTAATATTCTCTTTCGCCGTAACTCTCTGAGACAGTGAGAAATGTTGAAAGTACTGATCCACCTGGGTTATGTTGCATATTCCCTCAATTTCCATGTGTGTGGTCAGGCCACACTGTGCCACCTACGAGGTATGTGTCCTGACCACCGACGACATGGATTTGATTTGAATAAAGACTAATACAGGCACAATACCAGGATTTTGCAGATAGATTTTAACTCCACACCAAGCTAGCAGTGTGGCTCTATGGATGGCAATGGCGAGGTTGGTCGACCACTTTGGTCCAGACTGAAATATTAAAATACAATTTTGGATTAGAGGTGGAACTCATGACTCATGCTGTTCATTTTCAAAGATTTCTAACAGTCGTGATCCCCTGTGCCACCACGAGATTGACTTTTCCTCTACAAATATAAAAGACATTCAGACATTCATGGTGCACAGAAGATGCACCCTAAAGACTTTGGGGACACAATGAGGCTGGCATTTGATGTTCCAAATGAAATAAATGACATCCATGGTTTCTTTCTAGCGTAATGATCAAGTCAACATTTAAATTATTCCAATCCAAAAGCCATTTAGTCTTTAAAATGAGCATTACAGCCACACGAGCACGGTTTTAGACTTTTTAGAATGCTTTTCTCAAGCATTAGCATAAGGCCCTTTTTGTAAAGCCTTGTAAATAATGAAATTAACTGTCTTGGTAAGTATCCGTCATGGCTCCAGAATGACCATACAGCCACAGTAAGTTGGACTTAGTGTGGTTTGTAATCAGTCCATATAGTTCCTATACAATTAAACATGCCCATGTAGTTGTCTTTATAGCCTTGTTCTCTGAATGCGAGAAAATGTCCGGAAAGCAATCAATTTGCATATAATATGAATCGTTACTGTGTCATTATCGACGCTTGACTATTGATCTGAAGGTAATCCCTCTTTCCGACCATTTCCGACTCCCCTCCGTAGTGAAGGCATGCAGTTAGAAAGGAAAGGTGACAGTGTGGAGCCTTTCCATCACGTAATTAAAAATGGTCGCATGCGCTTAATGAGCAGAATCAATCAAGGTCTCTTCCTCACTTTTTTTACTTCTTCATCCATAAACCCTGAAGGAAAGGGCGAAATATTTGGCTTTATTTGGAGCTAATTGACCCACTGGGTCAGATAACAGCGTTGTTTTCCCACCTGCTGTGTGACTGGAATTGTCCAAGTATTTTCCTCAGGGTGGGACATTAGCTGCCGACTTGTCAATAGTGCCAGAGAGGACAATGGGGGTTTGAGATAAAGGAGGGGGAGGTGGCACTTAGACGATTTGCCTGTTGCACAGTTGCATTTCAGTTTGACGCAAAGCCACACATTTCAAATTACTGTAGTGACAAAAGCTTAAAAATGTCCATATGTTGCATTTCACTTCACTTGGAAAGTGGGCTAACTTGCCTGCGGCATGTGAGCTTATTAAATATTTTGGAATGAGGCTGATTGGCAAGGCCATTTGGAGGTTTCAAGGTGAAACGTTACAGTTTGTCCAAATCAAATGATTGACACCCACAGACGGGTGTTATTTGCAGGAAATTGGCCAAATTATGCTAATAGAATTTGCATAGCATCATCACCCCCAATTCACACACCAATTTGCATCATGATCTTTTCAATATTGACTTTAAATAATTACTGTGTTACATCCACGGCTGTGATTGCGTGACAGCGCGACAAAGGCTGCGAGGAGAAAATGTCAGCGCATTCTCTGTAAACAGAGCAAAGCTTTTCAATTAATGCAATGAGGAACGGAGGGAGAAATCCTCGTCCAAATCTCCCCAGTTTCATTCAGTCGTTGCACAGAGTACATCTTCCCCCCACAGTTGGTCCCTTATCTCCCGCTCTCACTCATTCTTTTTTCTTTTTTCCTCCTCCATCTCTGACGGTGGAAGTGAAACAAATAAACCCCTCGCCGATGTCGTGAAAGCAGGAGCGGTAATTTGTCAGTCTTTCTCTCTGGCCCCCCTCCCTGTCTTTTACTCCGTAACGACGAGTCGGATAAGCTGTGCAGGAGCAGCAGCATGTCTTCCTAAACAGTAACTACAACCTAAAAGTTCAGCTGACAGAAGAAAATTTGTATTCCAGCTTGCTGTTCGTCTCTGTTGTTGTCAGTTAATGGCCATGATTACTCTGGCTAATATATGAAAGATCTGACTTTGGCCACTCTAGGAGGAAACCTGGAAGAACCAGCTAGCTACAGCTAGATTGGGCGGAGAAAGAGAAGAACGGAAAATCCCCATAAAACCCACTGGTCCAGTTTTAGGCCGTTTGCATGTTGGGTGCAGCTTTGGTGGTTGGTGCAACCCGTGCAGGCCGTCTATAAAACCTTTTTTGTATTACCAGTTCAATGCAGTAGAAGGTTGTCACTTGCTATTCCAGCGTTCCAGCGTGGAGGATCATATGTGCCAGCCCGACAAAGCCTTATTGCCTGCACTTTCCACATGAATGCCTTCAGATGTGCTCCAGTTTAAGGTCTGTGAAGCTATTGCCAGGAAATAAATTGTGCGTGTGAGAGTCACAGTGTTGAAGACCAGAAGGATTTCCTCTGCCGTATTTGTATTGTAGTGAAATGCAGCTACGGGTGATTTGTACAGTTACCCCACTTTACTTACCTTCTAGCGACGGATGGACTGCTGTGGAGTCTTGCACACACTCTTGTTCTCCAGAGGATGAATCCTAATGACTTTGGTGAAGCCCTCTAGTGCCACCAACAGGTCAACATTGCAGTTTGTCCAGAAGTTTGGTTTATGAACAGATACCTGCAAAACTAATCGCATTGCAGTTCATGTTTTGTGCACAAACTAACACACTAAGCTGAGGTGGTGAACATGCCTGCCAAACATCCACGTGTTAGCATTGTAATGTTGGCGTTAGCATTTAGCTCCAGGCACTGCTGTGTCTAGCAGCAGCCTCACAGAGCAGCTAACGTGGCTGTAGACCATGTTTATTTCCATGATGTCAACCAAAAAAGCTTTATAAACTAGATGTAGAGCATTTATAACAATGGCATTTCAGTTGATTTTGATGGAGGTTGCTGGTGAAAGTGACATGAAATCTCAGTTGGACACAAATATTTCTGTTGTTGACCAATAGCTGAATGTCTTGACCATGTTGACCTTTGACAGAACAGAGATTTGTGTGCCCATAAATCCAATCAAGCATTTTAGTAAATGTTTCCAATGTCCTGGAGAGGCCAGTTGGAATGAATACACCTCCTGAATAGTGGTTGTATTTGCGTTTCATTAAAAATGTCCTTTGACGGAAAAGCACCAATTAACAATGAAACACAGATACACGTGAGCAAAATATAATTTCGGAGATGAACATTGTAAGTAGATAAAATACATAAATACATGAAGAAACACAGGTGCAAATCCAGAGATGCATAAATAAAATAACTGGTTTCAACAGTAATGGTTGTCCATACGTGTAGGGAGGCCTGCGTGTATATGTGTGACGGAGGAAGACCCACAAATATGACCAGATATGGCAGACAGCTACACATCGGAATAAATGTGTCACTTAGGTCCATTAAAGGTGCCTTTCTGTGGACTTAACGTCAGTATAGACGGACTCTGGTGGGCAGACAGCATGCTGTTCTTGAGATTAGACTTTCAAAACACACATCCAATTAAAAGATTCAGAAGGCCTGTGGCCCCGGGACTTGGCATCACTCCAATGTGTGTGTGTGTGTGTGTGTGTTTTTATCTCTATTACCGCACACACCGCTCATGTCCATGGTGCTGAATCACTGTAAACGATCGCCTCACCTCTGTATCCGTGCACACGTTTGTGTGTTCTGCGCACCGAGTGTGTGTTTGTCTGTGTGCATATGTGCTAATTTGTCAGAGTGTGTATACTGTACATATACACATATATGTGGGTTTGTGGATATGCGTGTGTGTGTGTGTGCGTTTAAATGCATAAATAGGGCATAACGCCAGCGGTGCACCACAGTGGAAGTGGCCATGGCTGTAGCTGCTTCCCTCAGCTCCCTCCCTGTCGCTAGTAATTAGTCTGATGGTGTGTGTGTGTGTGTGTTCGCCCATATCATGTGCCTCTCTGCATAACTGTCTTTCTGCAAGTCTCATCTCCTTCACCCTTCCTCTGTATCTGTGCCCTATTTTTCTTTTTCAGCCATGAAGGAGCAAAACAAACAAACAAACAAAGCAAAAAAAAAAAACAAAGCTCAAAGTAGAGGAACAGACAAACAAACAATACCTCTGAGAGCGTCGCCTGCTCTGAGAGGCGCGGAGAGGAAATCGATGACGTGACGTCACACCTGGAATTAAAACGCTCAAACTAAATATAGATTTGGCTTCTTCGTGACTCGAGGCATTTGAACGAGATTAGCTTCGGTGCTTCCTCCACGGTCTGAAGTTTGCCAACTCCTGGGTGATATTTCCCAGAAGTCGGCGCTCGTGGCTGCTTGTTACTGTTGCAGACGTCTGTCTCTGCACAAAATGCGATGATGCTGTACAGTATGTCCGTGGCGTCGTCTCGGGTGAGCAGCTCCGGCTCTGATGGCGCAAGTGGCTTGGATTATCAATTGGACACATAGCATCGCTGATGACTCATTGTCGTGGGCCTGCACCATCACATTACCAGAGGGTTAGACAATCATTTCTGGCAGTTTGAAAGTTTTAGGGCATTGGTATGTTCTCGTCTCCAGAAACCCCTGGATTTGAACTGAAACTGGCTACGAAGTTGAAGTTATGATCCGCCGGTGTTTAAGTGGTTTAAGGGTTCGCATCCATGCTGAGTGAATGATTTATACATTTCCCTTTAGATTTGGGGCAACAAAACAGGAGGATGGATCAGGACAATATTGCAGCCGAGGTGTTTTTATGTAGTGCTCTCGCCTGATCCCAGTTCAGCTGAGCTTAACTTGCTGGAGACCAGACTGAGGGGAAAGAAAGCATCAAAGCATGCAGGAGGTGCAGGTGGCTGCAGAGCCTGAACCAGAGATTATAATGAATATTGAAGGAATAAGATGACTTTAATAAGGCTTTTGTTAACTCGTTTAGTTACCTTCTGTGCTGTAAAATTGGGGGGCAGTGTATATTAGCGGCTGCCCTCCCTACATGGTTACTCTGATGTGGATGTAAACGCCCACAAATTGACGCTGAAAGTCTGCACTTTAACCTCATGGTCACTGTTTAATTTCAAATCTAACGTGATGGAGTTCAGGTCTGACGCACATCTCACCCATTTTCTGCCTCATGGTAATTGCTGATGACCCCTTTTTAATTCAGGATGCCAGTTTAAATGAGACCAATCCTTCTCGTTTTTTAACATTGTGACATCTTGAATGTAGCTTTTTTGTCACCCCAGTCGAGATGCACTGCGCATCTCTGAGTCGCGTTTTATCTCGTGACGCCACCCGGCTTCCTCCGTGCTAACGTGAGCTGGTTTTGACATTTCGGATGGTGGGTAGTCTGTTTGACTGTGGCGAGGGAGGGAGAGCTCAGTAACAGAACTGTTACTTGAACTGTCAATCGGTGCTTTTTGGGGATGCTCTTTGGGTTATTTCCTTGTGGGTGCCTTTGTTGTGTAATAAACATACAGCCGGGTCTCATTACTTGCAACAAAGTGGTTTATTTGTTTATTACAAGTTAGACATTTTCCGTGCATGCGCGGGGATTAATTCTTTCTAAGTTGTTGTTATTTTTAAGGCTTGAATGTCAGTTGAAAACCTCTGGCGCCTGACACTGCGTGCAGGGCTGACACACAAATGTTTCTTAGTGTCACTGCTAGTGTTGCAAGAGGAATGAGCCGCACGCAAATGTGACAGTACCCTGGTGTGTTGTGTAATCCGCCCGGAGAGTGTTATTCTTTCTTCCACAAACAACAATTTCTGCTGCGTTAGGGCGCCTTTCTCCCAACGCAGACCATTTTCCATTTGGCAATCCTTCCACTGCGCAGTGCGCTAGTACAAAGCACTCGCAGCTTGTTTACATTGTTTTTGAATTGAAAAAGCAAGCCGTTGCTGCGGAAGCGGTCCTGGGATTGAGCTCGCGGGGAAGATGAGTCCAAGCGCGTTATTATAAATGAGGTCCCTTGCCTGAGAGCGTGTAAAGATAAGATTCTTCGGTGGGTCAGTGAACCGCTCGGCGAGAACGATGGAGATCCGCAAACACTAAACACACTTTAAAAGCTCTGACATGTTCCAAGGCCACACTATTGAATCTATGTGCAAAGCGTGTGTGTGTGTGTGTCTGTAGCCGCCCTTGAACCGCTTGAACTGTCCAGCCAGCCCAAGTGGAAAGAGTTGGAAAAGACATCAAGCCGGAGGACTTAATTGGTCCATAGAGGGCTTTGCTAAGAATGGAGAGAGGGTGAGAGTGCATTTGACAGAGTGAAAGCAAAGTGCGAGAGAGAGGGAAACAGACAAAATACACCAGCGAAAGAGGAGAACGTCTGGAAAGGGGAGCAGTCAGAGGGAAAATAAAGAGCGGAAGGTTGAAAGAAAAGGGAGAAAGATGACAGACAGGTGGAGGAAGGGAGACAGAGCTTGTCAGAGAGCTGGTGAAAAGACTGAGAGGGGTGTAGAATAGGGGTTGGGGAAGATTGAGAGATTGGGCTGAAATGAAAGCAGCTGTAAAGGGAACTGAGGGGGAAATGAAAATGGATTGAATGGGGACACGAGGGGAGAAACAAAAGGGAAAAGATGAGCGATGGTAATCGAGAGGATGCGTGCGAGGCTTCGACTGATGAGAACAGAGAAGTGGGAAGGAAACGGCTTTCATGTCTCTTTTCATGCAGCGATTCGAGAATGAATTATAGTCTGGGCCGAGGAGCAGCAGAATATTAACCTGACACTCATCCTGAATTCAGAGTTCGCTCCTCGCCATCGTTCAGCCTCGTACTGCCACCCTTGTGTTAGCTTTCAACCAAACCAGAGCAGAGGGCATTGTTGGAAACCCCCCCCCCATCTTGTCTGCTTCACCTTAATCTTTAAGAGCAAGGCTTTTCGGGAAGCATGTGGGTTTTCGGAAAAAAACACAAAAACCCAGTGCAGCCAAAAAGCCACGGTGGAAAATATCTTTTTTTTTTCTCGCGATGGGGAGAGATCTTCAGCTTCGAATCATTACAAGTCAAATACTTACAGGGAGAGATGCCAGGCTGAAAACAGGCTACAGATTCAACAACAACAACAACAAAAAACCCAAATATAATGGTAAATTCTTAATAAAGCAAACTGATTAAACTCCTGCAATCAACACAATACATTTTCCCCGCTGTTGTGTTCTGCCTGTGTGTGATACCCTACTCCATTTCTCCCATAGTAAGTGCTCATTCATGAGTGGGGCTCATATGGTACACAGCACACCCACCACCTTCTTAAATAATACATCTGGCAGTGGGACGTGGGACTGACTGCATGAAATCAAAGCCATCCCAGCAACCTAGGCGCGAGTCACTCCATAAGTCCCCTTGATCATTCCGGGGCCTTGGCTTGGAAGCTTTGCCGGGACCCAGTACATTTTCATCTGGCCTGTGTTGTGTTTAATCGACCAGGAGACAAAGGGCAGAGGAGACACCCACCCACGGCTCCACACGCCCCTGTTAGAGTCCAGGTTTAACTTTGAGTGTTGCTCATTCGTTCTTGGCCATTTGTTGTCATACAGAAATATTGAAGTTTTGAAACTTTGCGTTCTGGTCATTGTTTTTACTCACTGGGTGAGAAAGCTCCCGTCTGTCTGTGTCGCCTGCATTTGCGCCCTTCCTCTGCTGCCGCGGCAGATCCCGCCTGCTAAGCTCCGATTGGCCTGGCTGTTTTTCCAATTACAGAAACGACACCAGACCTAATTGAATCACTTAATGAAATGTATTTTAAAATGGTCTGGAACCAGGCTGCTAATTCAGAGCTGCGAAACAAACCAAAACAATTCTCAACAAACGAGTGAAGAAGTATAGCTGAATTGCAGTTGTATTAAAATGCATGAAATGTATTTTCTATTTTTGCTGTTTCTTGATTAGCGGGCATGGTGGCAATGAAGCTCTCCCGAATCCCCTGAATGAATCCCCTTTTTCAGTTTAGATTTAGTTTGATAGCAACACACAGCCCCCGGCCCCCTAACTATAGTGTAGACCTACGAGAGACGAGGATGACAACCAAGTTGATCAGGTAACAAATCGTCGTGTCCACGTCCAGAAATTCAATACAGAAAACCGGCTGCTCGTCTGTAGATCTTTATAATTGCCTTTCTCAACCACTCCAGGAAATAACCACTTCCAGGTGCCGCTGTCTACATTGTGTGTTGTCTAACATGCCGCGTTCAATTTGTTTCAAGGTTAATATTGCCTTTAACCTCTTTTCATGCTCACTGTAAGCGCTAATATACCCCAAGAAGGAATATTTATCTTCGAATAGCATCTCTACTCACAATAGTGAGCCGCTCATACATGAAAGGGTCAGACTGTAACTAGAGGAACCTGTCTGGCAGGAAAAATAACGAGACTGAAAAACAGGGGAGAGAAGGAAAACCATGTTTGCTCAGACGCAGCGTACATACAGTAGATACCCATGAACACACAGTCTGTACAGCCAGCCAGCCAGCAAGCTTCCAAACTAACAAAGCAGAGGAGAGCGTGGGTTGCCTTCCCTATGTTTCTGTAGCTCCACAACCATAAATTAAGCCCCTGGGAGAAACCGAGAACCGGATAGGGAGGGATAAAGAGTGGGTGAGGGAGAACAAGAAAGGGGTTGAGAGAGGAAAAGCAACAGTAAGGGAGTCAGAAATGAAGACAGGAAGAGACGAAGCCTAGAGACCCTAGCGGAGGCCCCCAAGACTGAACAAGTGAAGGAGTGGGAGGCAGCAGCCCGCCCTCCCCTCCCTGCCATCCTCTCTGCCAACTGTGCAGCGCCAAAGGCTTTCATCATCCCTGTTTTTTTGTTTTTTGTTTTTTGTTTTTTTGTGGGGCGATTTCTCTGATTTGAGATGCATCGCATCAGCAACCGCGCATACTGCGGAGATCACACAGGCTGAGACGGATCACTTGCAAAGGCTTGTGAGTCGAGCAATAGTCTGGGGCGCACCGAGCAGCGTAAAAAGAGGGGACGCTGTCGACAGAAGTCACCGCAAGAGCACCAGTTCACTTGGATTTCTCTCTCCCCTGCTCACCAAACTCCAATGCATTTTATTTACCTTTCTAACCGTGTGTCACGCCATACACGTGAGGGCACAATCTCAGCTGTCGGAGTGGGAAAGGAGCGGAGACGCTAAATGCCAAAGGACACACACAAAGTTCTTACCTGCAAAAAGGCCTCCCACACGGGGAGTGTTTTGGCATCGTTAGAGAAGATGCAGTCTTCCGTCATCCAGCCGTCAAGGGAGAGACAGTGTCAGGTTAGAGACTGGCTTGCTCTCTCACTCGCTTCCGCTCTCCCAGCAAGAGGTCATGGGACATGAAGATGTGCTCCATGGTAATCAGCACCCAGCCTGCTGTCCATCACGGGGAACGTCGGTGACTCAGCCCTGAAGTGCTGCCGCTCACAGACACTCGCTTTCTTCTGGCGCTGACAGTGTTATTCAAGACTCCTGGTCAAGACTGATCGTGCTGCAATTGCAGCATTTGGCGTTTACTTGACATGGCAAAATCCACCAATGCTGGCAGCCCAGATACACAAAATGAAACAATTCTGTTCTTCAATGATAAATGAATAATTTTAGTCTATAAAGTGGCATTTATTTGAATTAAACGAAATTGGAATTCTTATTGGAGTCAACCTAAAATGTATAGTTTATAGAGTTTGTATCATAGCGTCCCCAGGAAGGTGTGAGGGGAAACCTCCCAGCATGCACCAGGGGCAAAATCAGTGGTTCTATTAATTAAGAAATGATGATGATTATCAATATATAGTTAAATTATCACCCTTATCCAGATACAGATCGCAGTAAAGGTGTAAATGGGGTAGAAAGGAATTGACGGTTTGAGAGCAGTTTCATGTTATCGACACGGTCCACACTTTATATCGGCCATCACGTCTGTTTTGGTCCTATACGGACTTAATTCAGTCTCAGATTATTATATTGTGACTCACGGCGCCTAGCAGACGCTCCCTTTGCCTCCTATATGATATTGCTTCCCACTTCCTGCCACCACGGTGTTGGAATACAAATGCGGGGCGAACACTAGGATGTTATACAGTATGAAGTGCTTTGAAAATGAACTCCAGATTGGTCTATTTTAACCTCGCTTCCTCTGCCTATCATTTGCCATCTGTACAGTCTTCCCATTCCCTGTCGATGAATGCAATCAAACCCCCCACCCCACCCCCACCGCCGCCCCCCAGGCCTTCCTGTGTCTCACTCAGAACTGGCGACAGCGATTCCCAAAGGCCTTCTCCTATTGCTCATATCTGTTGAACACAATCGCCGGCTGCCTCAGCTCACCAGACCGCAAACCGCAGCTTTTTGCCACAACTTTGTCAACAGTGTAAACGGAGAACAGACAAGACATGGTAAGCAGATAGCAGTTTGTTGCTCCAATTATGACTAAAGGTAAAATCTGCTCTTTAAGAGTGTAATAAATGAATAAAGATTTGATTTCATAGGAGGGAAATGTCTAACTTCTTCTCGTCACCCTCCTCTTTATAAATGCAGGTTCATGCAAAATAGCCACGTCCTAAATCAAAAGCTCAGAACAAGTGGGGGGGGCAGCAGACCAGAGGGTGGGAATGCAACATTAAACATTAAACGTTTGCTCGCCACGTCCTCGTCATCAGCCTTTTATGTGTGGTTTCCTTCCCACCGCTGGCTTCTGATATTATGAGTCACGTCTCATCCCATAGTGGAGCTGTTTTTAGCACTATAGGCCTTGTAGCTTTTCCCAACCTGAGAATGACTCAACACAAGGAATCGGTTGATAGGGAGGACTGGGACAAAGCCAGTATTTGTGTCTAATCGACCTGCAGATGGAGAAACCCATTAGGAAAGAGGCAGAGATGCCACTCTGTCTTCAGTCCAGTCTGTTATCGGCCATTTTAGCTATTTTAACATTTAGACATTTTTATGCAAGTACGCACAGCCATATATGAGCTTTGTGGCCTTGGGTGTTTCAAACCTAGTGCGCATGTCTCTCTACAATAACACAAATGGAAATATTTCAAAGTGTACCGTTTGAAAGATGAGTGACTTTTCGCCGCATGCCTCCACTGTGCTCGTGTTGCATTTTGCAATTACAGCATGCTTTCTTATTCCTACATTTTTAAACCAAGTGGACTTATCCAGCAGCAGAGCCACGTTCCCCCCCCCCCCGGCCCCTCCAAAACCCCACTAATTTTGACCTGCCCACCCCCTTCGCTTGCTGTAATTTCAGTGCCTCCGACACAAAGCAAGATAAAACCTCATAATCTGCTTGTAGGCTGCTGCGCTACGGCTCAAAACGTGCAGGCATGTGGTTATGCATGTGTGCGTGCGTGCATATGTGTGTGTGTGTGTGTATGTGGATGAAGCGACAGCGCCGGTGTTCTTTGTGTGAGAGCAGGCTACAATGCCCACGGCATCTGTTGACCCAGCTGGCATTTGCTGAGCGGTTGTATTATGCCAGGTTAAGGACAACATTTATCCGGCATGCATTTGTATCTGGGTACGTGCATCTGTGAGAGAGAGTGCATGCATTTCCCCTGGTGGGGGGATTTAATGGTAAAAATTTCCACCACGTCTGTTGATTCTGGTGAGGAAAATAAAAGATAAATAAATGCATAAATCTTAATTCTGGTGTTTTTAATTTTTTTAAATCTGTAAAATGTCATTTGCTGTTTTATTCAAATTGCCAAAAAAGCAGTTGGCAGCAAGAAATAGCCAGGAAGTAAATTCCACCACACCAAACAATGGATTCATTGCCAGTAACATGTTCTGAAACAATTTGCCCGGCTGCTCGTCACGTGGCTTTGCCGCAACGAACCTTCTTATTCCCTCATCTCCTGTGCACAAGTACAATACCGGCGCTCCGTAGCCCGAGGTGCTAAGCAACAACTCGACGCTCTATAAAACTAAATATGAGAGATGAAGAATATGCTCTTGTTTTGAAGGGGGGGGGGGAATCCTTGAGGCGATAAGAAGACGGGAAAGCAGAACTTTTCCTGGAAAGCAAACATGCGAGTCTTGTCACACTTTTTGTCTTGTTCACGCAAAGATCCAAAAATACAGCTATAACCACCTATAACAAAGAGGGGCGAAGACACGTGGACAATTTGGAGGAAACGACTGATCTCAGCAGTTGGATTTTTCTCTTTTCTTCTTTCTTTTTTGGATTTGTTGTTCATGGGGATGATGATGATGATGATGATGTGTTTGTTGCGAGCTGCCTCAAACTGTCAGGTTAAATAGAGTGGGAGTAAGGGACGTCAATTCCTCCCCCAACCCTGTCTTCAACGGCCTATCGATTTGCCAGTCATCAAAGAGTGACAAAGGAGTGAAAAATCAAAACATATCCATCTAAATGTGTCGTGAGGAAGGCAAACCGTTTACTGGGAGAGGGGGATGAAAAGACGATGGCCTTTTCTCCGGGGCATCTTTGTGCCGTTCATCTTGTGTTTTCATGCGGAAAAATCCACCTTTCATTCACTATTCAGTTTCTAAAGCAGCGTTCAGATGCCACCGTAAGCATGCTCGTGTAACATTAGTCAGGTCACTTGCACAGAGCTGTAAAGCTCACCTGTGCCTGAAAACGCACCTCTGAGAGGGCCTCAGTGTGTGTGAGCCTCCTATAGACCAGACTTTAAGCCCACATGTGCTCATTCTGTGCACGGACAGCCACAGGTCGGCGTTGACACTTTACATTGACATATCAAAGCCTGCCGTGTGTCTGCCTAATGGTAGTGAAGCTCTCTCTGCACGGCGCACTGTATGGCATCTCAAATGTGTTCCATCTTTCATGTTGTCACTCTGCTATTTCAAAGCAAAATCCGAGTAGCTGAAGCCACTGAGCATGCAAATCCGGTTGAAGGTTGGGTTAATACAGTTTGAAACAAAAGAAAAGAACAGTGAAGCCTTGCACTCTCTTGTTTGGAAAAAGAAGCATTTAGGTGTCTGGCAAGATTAGTCAGGCTCACTGTAATTGGCATGTCTGAAAGGTTATTCCAAAACACTAAATTACACTCCGTTTTGGAAAACAAATGACTCATTAAAATATTAAAAGTATCCTTGAAGTGACGCTGCTTTTGGTAGCAACGACCCGACATGCCTGTCAAGTGTAATTGCGCTGCTTTGCAATTCATGAAAGGTCTAATTAGTTCAGACAGGAAACAGATATGTGCACGTGTGTGAAGCTAAGCGTTTGGAAATCGCAGAGCAATGAGGTCGAGCTCGCTAACCATTTCTGAAATATGCTCGTGTTACCAAACTGGCCAAATTCACCGTTTACCTTATATTGCAAGAGTCAAATTACGAGACCCTCCAACCAAATCCACCAAAATCACAGTTCAAAGAAAAGCAAAACAGTTGAGAAAAGTCAACTCATCTGCACGTTATATTAACGTTTGCAAGTTAGCTGGATTTTCTTTTTATTGAATCAGTTTTAGCATCTGTCACATCACGTTTGATTCATCACAAAGTTCTCTCACATTTTTACTGACGCACGAGACCAGTTGCTTTTGGTGGCATAATTTAAAATGTTTACCTTAAATGTTGATGATTAAGGTTTCTGGGCTCTAACAGCTTAAATATTATAAGTTGATGTTTCATCCTCACTGTATGAGGACCTCTTTAACAGCCCAGAAAACATACTTGACTTTGTTTTATCACCATGATACGTCCTAATTTTATGAGAAATGCTTGTAAACATAATTTTGAACTGACACGTTTCGGACGTTTGCTATAGAAAATGTCACATTTCTTCTATTTGGGTCAGCGGATTTCTATCTAACAATAACGAGACCTGAGAGAGCATCTTTCGAACTTTCTACCATAGTTTCTGTTTGGTCCGCTGGCTTTTCTTCCAACTAGTGTTCATATGTGAGGAACAGAAGAGGAGAATCCAGACAGATTGTCCTCGCGTTTCTTGGTTAGCAGACTTTGCCCATTCAGCTTGCTTAAGTAGAAATGATGTGCGTGAGCAATGACAGTGTCTGGATGAAGCATCTGCACATGTTCAAGCTCTGCAATCCTCAAACCGACCCTTTTACCTAGAGCATCACTGTGCACCATCAACAGCACCTTCATGGCACTTCTCCCACAAGAGAGGACAGCACTGCCTATGCAAATATGTGCCAATGTATAAATGGCAGCTATATACAATGTGTCTGGACTTGGAGAGGCTCTTACTGAGCACTCAATAGGCCAAACTCCCCTTGGCCCAGTTACAAGCTGTTCCCTGACCGGCCAGATAATTGCAAAAAAGCAATGAGGGCAGGTTTCTTCAGGTTCAGACCGAGATAGCTTCAGGAAATTAATGTGTCTCACAGCCTTGGCATCAAGCTCTAGAGTACGTGCGGACATACAACCCCCCCACCCCTCAAGCCCCTTTCCCCCCCGAACAAATCTCACACTTCCCTGCTTTGTGACTACAAACAATCTCCGTTTTGTATTGCGGTTGAAGCTCCCATTTGAGCGGCGTAATCAGATCAGGCAGAGCCACAGAACGCCCGGAATGCCAGTGAGGGATGGGCACACGTGTGGCCGCTAAATGAAATCAATGAGATAATCGATAAGTGGGGGCTGGAAGAAGAGGATTACTTAGAGCTGGAGGACACTCAGTAGGCCATTCACTCATCTTGATTTAAAGTCCTGCTCGGTGGTTTGACGTAGACCATCGTGCAGTGGGTTGACGCCACAACTGGGTCAATTATGAGTGGGGCCCCTTTCAATTACTCAGGATGTTTGCTCTATAGTCTGTCTGGCAGACATGGGAATGTGAGTAACGTTTGAAATATTTGAACTACTTGTGGTTTGATTGATTCCTCTGCCCACGTTTGAACTCCGAGAGAGCACCTCACTGCTTCTAAAGTGTGCATCTTCTCCTGGAGTTATTCTAGGTGCTGCTTTTGTTGCAGCCAGGCTGTGATCTAAAGCTCCACCCTATACTCCAGCTCTGGTGAAGTTGTCATAAAGCCAAATATACAACAATATAAGACTGATTAGACACTTTGAAAGTGATTTACTGTGATTGTATTGAAAGGGTAAATTGAGCAAGGCTGCGGGCAAAATCCCACCCGGCACAATCACAGTTCCTCCCTCTACAGATTTCGCTTTGTTGATGTAATTATATTGGAGACATGTTTTTAAGATATTTGCATACTGAAAGATGTATTAACAAGCACAGAGATTACACAAGCTAATGCCTGCTTGTCACACTGCTGTGTTTCCTTTCGTGGAAAACACTCGTGTGCATTAATGCTAATACCAAGCCTCAAGCACTGGCTCCAAGCTGAAGAATACCAAAGGTATTGTGGCTCACAAAGAACATAACTGCTAATAAAACCCAACCACTGAGACTTATAGGCTAAGTGCTTTGCAGTGGACGGCCTAATAACAATATCTGGCAGTGACACCAAGAAGTCTCTGGGGATAATGCCGAATAATCACTACTACACACCCTCAAGGACCAAAAGCAGCAGCGAGGGCTGCGGCGGCTACAAAGTTTGGAAGTGCAGGACTGCTGGCAACTCTTCAAAGCTAATATCAAGCCTCAAATCTTTTGGGGATTTAACAAAACCTCAGCAAGAGCAGACACTGAATCTGACCATTGGGAGTCAGGTGAATGCTAGCCACTGATGTTTTAACTCAAACTGATAGATTTGTTTCTTTGATCCCCCCCCTCATCATCATACTCATCATTTTGTAACACATGAGACATGATGAGCGAGAGGACAAAAAAAACAAAAAAGCAGGTAGCTTTTGAAGCAAATTGTCCTACAAATGATTCTCTGATGTGTCACTGAGCGTGAGACCTGGTGGCCAGTCATCAAAGTTATTACCTCCCAAAAGAATAAGGTCTCCGCGACAACAAATGCAATACAACAAACAGAGCAGATGTGCCCGAGGTATAGCACAAAAACAAGAGATGATGTTCCTAGTGGGTGTTCAAGGTGTAATTGGAATGTTTTTGTCCCCTGAGACGTAACCCTGAAGCAACGAAGGCACAGCTTTCAAAATACAGAACTCGTACACAAACTATTCTCCATACCCTCAGGATTAAATGGACCCGGCTTAAACCAACGCGAGACCACTGAGGCTTACACCGGAGCTGCGTGTGTGAGGTGTGCGGGTGATGTTAGCCCTGCTGGAAGTGTTGCATCAACTGCCAGCTCCTCGGGGGGACTATCGCACGAGCTACGGCAGGCCTGCTGGGCCACAGCGGTGTTGCAGTGCCGTGTGCCCGGCGTGTAAAAGAGGCTCCTCCACTCCGCTGTGTTTCCAGCAGCTATTATCCATTGCATTAATGAATGGGTCCGGCTGGTAGACACTGAATCCATTAGAGATTGTTTTCTGTCAGGTGTTTGTGCGCTGCAGTCGTGTGTGACTCAAACAGAGGCAGCCCAATGTCGTGAAGATCTATTATCCGATATAATGGAAAGTATACCACCCTGCTGCACAACATATGACATTTGCATTTTTCCATTAAATATAATAGGAGTCCATATATTTGCACAGTGGATAACAGAAGTAGGATTAAACCCCAGAGCAGTACAATAATGCAACAGTGTTCTGTAAGATGTCTGAATTTTGACCTCTTATACGGCAGGTAGAATTGCTGTTAAATATTTTTAACAGTATGTAACAGTTTACATGCCCCAAAAAGGCAATAATGCATACACAACCACGCTGTGATGTTGAGCACTGTATGATAACACAGCCAGCACTGCAGCAGGAGTCTAAATGTGTCATTTTCTCTCCACCGTACCAAGGCGCTTACATCCAAGAATGATGATTGATGACGATAAAAGGTAGTATAATAGGAAAATGTGATAATGCGATACGTAAAATGTACATGTAAAAACTTACACCATAGTGTACGGTAATAAAATATCATCAGTTTTACCTTTTTTTGACATTTGTTTGATATTGAAGAACACTTCCGTTAAGCATGTGTAAACCCCTTCAACAGATGATAAATCAAACTTCTCACGTGTGTCATTACAGCAGCTCAGTCAAGTCCAATGAACGTTCCTAAAAAGCAAGCATTGTGTTTTTTTACTCAACCTCAACCACACTTTATTTAACAAAATAGAAGCAGGTCAAATATCGCAAAGCATAGAAATGTAACTTTGAAACACAGCGTTTTGAAAATCATGACAAATCATCAGTGGGCTGTGGCAGGGTAATACTCTACAGAAGAGACACATAGTTACCCCAGCCCCCCCTCACCGCCACCACCACCCACCCCCACCCCCACCCAGTGTGATTGGACGGAAGAGCAGGGAGAACAGGAATGGAGGGGAGGCAAGGTGACTGAGAAATGCAGGGAGGCGATGGTGAGTGTTTTGTCACAGATCTGCTGAGATGTTAGTCCCCAAGGTCAAGCTGCGCGTGGTTACATATTTGGGAAAAGGCAAGAGGGGGAAGTAAGGGTATATACACATACATGCAAATAGTCTCTCTCTCTCTCTCTCTCTCTCTCTCATTTGTCCTCACACAAGCACACGTACGAGTGGGAAAGGGGCAAACAAAGAACCAAAGAAGGAAAGAAAGAAAGCAGGGGAAGAGATTCAGCACCATGGACAGCGCTAGTCTGTATACCGGGGGAGGGGGGGGGAGGGGTTTAGCTAGGGGGCTGTAAGCCCGTCTCACATCAGCTCTGTACACGGTCAGCATGGCCATGGCATCTTGGGTAAATTTGTGCCGAATAAGGCTGAAATCGTAGAGTGGCCGTCCTAAAGGAAATCAACGGGCAGAGTGGCAAAAAAACAAAAAAAACAAATCACCGGCACTGGATTTGTTACATCGCAGCCTAATTTTACAAACGCAAAGGAAAATGCAAATCGCACAATCCTCGCATCTGCTCCGGACACCGCAGAGAGGTTGAAAACTTGAGAACCTTTTGGGGGAAACTGGCATAGCCGACTGATCGACTGCTCTTTGATTGTTGCCGTCTTATAATATACAGGCTAAGCAGCAGACCTGACAGCTGAGCTCTGCAGAAACAGGTATTCAGTCACGGCATTGCCCACAAAAACCATGCGACCCCCCCCACACACACACACACACACACACACACACACACTCAAGAAGAGTATCTCAAGTTGAAAATGCTGAATCGAAAAAGGCATCTTGCATTATTATCAAATCACCTCCACGTTGTGTGTGTGTGTGTCTCCATAATCTGGTCACATGCTGACTTCTTTCGGTTTTGTTAGAAAGCAAGAATCACTGCCCCCCCCAAAAAAATTAAAATAAAAATTAAGGAAACAGCCTGTTTCAAGCACATTTTGTAGTAAATACAGTGAGTTTCAGTTCTCTTATTTGGACAAGATTAGATGGCTTTACAAAAGCTCACAATATGATGAAAGTGAATCATAGCCATAAGCTTTATATGTTTTTTTTTTTTTATGTGGAGGAATACTTCTTTTTCTGACGTTTAAAAAAAGCATTCTATTCTATATCAGTCTACCTGCGCTGTTTACATAGATCGAATTATGCCTACATAGCTCGAGTGAAAACACTTCTTTGCTCGGTTTTTGAAAAAATATGATGGTACAAACCCCCCTGTTTTTAAATGACTTGTTGTTGTTGTTGTTTTTTTTCCTCCTCTCACCCAAAGCAGGCTATATTCATTGACACACAAAACCACAGAACTGTTATTTTAGCTACATTAACTTTGCAGCATAAAGCATCTGAGTGACGTTAATTGGTCATGCTCATCTGCATGTCTGAATATCTGAAAGTCAACAATTGGCACACCATAAAATAACACAGTTTACATTCATAAAGGAGATGATAACTGCGCAGACATGGATTCAATCTGCACCATCTAGTACGGTATAAATAACCCCAATACTTATCGACAATCAAATGATAACGAACAGAAAGTAACATGCACTGACTGACAGCTTCACTCCCGGCGTCATATTCTGTTATTGACTCTTTTTTTTTTCCCCTCTTTCTCTCTCTCTCTCTCTCTCTCTCTCTCTCTCTCTCTCTCTCTCTCTCTCTCTCTCTCTTTTCTCCAAACAAGTTTTCAAAAACGACAAATACAAATCCTAAACTGCAGGTTCACAAAAAATAGAGAAATGGCACTTTTTGTAATAGTCATATATATATAATTCTTAATATCTATATATATTGTCGTCATATTGATATAACATGAAGAGGGTCGAGTTTGCTTCTTCGTCGGTTATGGTGATTATGGTTCCTCGTGTGTGTGTGTGTGTGTGTGCGTGTGTGTGTGTGTGTGTGTGTGTGTGTGCGCGTGTTGAAACCATGCGAAATATCATCATGCAGATTATGATACATCGGTCCGAGTATTTACATTTACATTCATGCGCTTCGTGCACCATTCCCCGGGTCCTCTCTCTCTCTCTCTCTCTCTCTCTCACCCACGCACACGCTCGCACACGCACGCCCTCTCTCTCCCTCGCTCCCTTTTCTCTCCCTCTCTTTTCTGAACCGTACTCCGATTGCGCCAAACAGCAGAACTCGGAGGGAGGATGGAGGATGGGGGGGGGGGGGCATATACATATATTACAGAGTGGCTCTTTGTGCAGCAGCAGACTGACTTACTTACATAAACAAGTCTGTGTTCGCCTGAGACGAACCAAAGCGGACGAGTCTTGCAGTTTTCAGTCATGTGCGCACGTCAGTCTGTCTGCGTGGCTGCTTTGTAATCCAGCCCTGGCGTTGGCTTAGTGTAACTACACCACAGCAAAAGGGGGGAGGCAGGGGAGGAGGGGGGGGGGGGCGCCCCCCCCCCCCCCCGCCCCGGCCGCCCCCCGCGTGCGCGGCGGGCCCGGCGCCC